>CAVNYN010214683.1:0-43809 GCA_963692815.1 Nyctanthes arbor-tristis | reverse complement strand
ATTCAAAAGAGAATTGCAAAAGAAATATAAAGTTAACCATAAGTATATAAATATTATTTTACTATGACGTGAAAACTTTAGCATTGTTTTCTTCATTTTAAGTTAAAGCAATGTTTAGAAAACCGGACAGGCCATCAAACCAGAAAAGGCAACAGGTTAAAGGTCAAAAGGTTGAACCTGGTTCAATCGAGGTCGGACTGGTTTTAATTGAGTAAACAATAGGATTTTTTTTTCTTTTTTTTTTTTTTTTTTGGGGGAACAATTTTCCCTTTTTTCCCGGTTTTTACCAGTTTTGACCGGTTCAACAAGGATTTTCCAAGTTTCCAGCCTAGTTTTTGAATGACCAGTTTTCAAGGTGAACCGGACCAGTTTTCCGGCCGGTCTAGTCCAGTTCTCTAAACAATGGTTATAAGATGCAAAAAGAATGAAGAAAAAAGGCTGCCAATCTGTCATCTTAATTTCCTTCATCCTATGATTTTCATAAATCATAAGAGTATTTGGCTTTGTGCCACTATTTCTTCCGGAATTTTCTTGTGGAATTAACCAAAGCAGGAAACTAAGTATAATGAGGGAAAGATCCAGTCTTTGGCAATGGTGGCCCTCACTCTATAGGTGCAATTATCTACCTTTAACCCCACAAGATCCAATCTTGAATGTTCCAAGCCCTAATGAAGTGTTCAATTGCAATACAAGGTGTATTTTATTACAAGAAATGGACCAGTACCAATAGATCTAACCAGAATATGCACATCAGCATATGTCACCAGTACTTTTATTATTCACTTAAATCAATTAATTTTTATGCTGGCAACCCACAAATGAGCACCACTCGCTTATCTCACTTCTATTTCTCACTCATCACTCAAGTTCTTTCTCTTCTCACTGAGGCATGTTTTACACATGATGCTTCTATTTGTAACGCTTAACACCGGTTAACCCTCTCTTTCCAAATTCATCAGTATGGCAGTGGACAGACATAAAATATGGAGCATTCTCATTCATTATCATATGCATGAAAATTTCCAGAACTTATGAAGCCTTATAACAAAATAATATAGAACTAAAAATCCTAGCAAAATCTGGTGCTTTTCCTGCCAACCTGGTGAAATCTTCAGATAAGACAACCACCAAAATGTATGATCACATGCAAATTTCGTTAGAGACTATTCAACACCAAGACAAAGATATAACTACAGCCTACAGGCAGAGAAAAGAAACCTATGTTTTCCTTTACATTTTTCTTTCCTTTTTTTTTTTTTTTTTTTGCCCTGGACAAGTAATACAAGATACTATCCATGGATAGCCAATATAGTGAGCAAAAGATATCAAATGTTCAATTCTGACTGGTAAAGTTTTTCATTAACTTTATTACAAAATAATTTAAGTCACGACTTGACTCCGACATTTTCTTATTTTTGAGATTTAGTCACTCGATCACCATAAAATGTTGCTACGTACGATATGAATTTCAGCCAGAATTTAATTCCACTGTGCAAGCACGTCACGCATCTTATCATGTCACATTCTCTAGCTTATATCTAAATAAGCTTTTAGATTGATAGCAAAATTTGGACTGATGAATAGTTGATACACTCTGATCAAAGTTAGTACATGAGGTCTTTGCCAGCGCAGATGTTATTGACCTCACTAGTATCCTTAAGGAAAACAAATCTTCTCAATCATAAACAATTTTGCAGGCAAGTCCCACCAATTTAATAATGGCAAGGGGCAATCTACAGAAACCACGAAAAGATGACCCCAAAGAAAAATAAATGGTACAAACTGTCATAAGCTTGTGGGTCTCTGTTTTCTAGTAATAATGATTTGCCATATAATGTTATGCCTCAACCAGTTCAGTTGTGAGATTTCTTCGAGAACAGCACGTATTTGCATCTCCGGGGTTTCTAACAGAGAGTACCTAAATGTGCCCTGATGTTCCTCGCCCCTTGCAATGAAACAAAATTTCTTAATGGGATAAAACATGAGCAGTTTGTTCCATAGATATGGATGAAATCTACTTTGTTCCTCTCTAACCCCTGCTTCTCACAAACATCAGCAGATTTTTATGCATCACACATTCAATGATTACTATAGAAAACAAAAGCACAAATATGCCAAAAAAGAGGAGGAAGTGGGGACGAGAAAATTTCTATTTCCCTTCACATAGAACCAATGGAAGTACTAAAAGCACTTTCAGTACCTAGCCAGAATAATATCCTGTGTTATCTTTTTCTCTGAGAATTCTCCAAACAAGCCATTTGGAACTACTTGAATCGTTGCTTCATCAAGGACAATCAAATATTTCAAAGAGCGGTACTTTTAACAATGAACAAAATGTGAAGATGAATTGTTTTACCTCAAATTCAGCTCTTGGCCGAATAATGAAATGTTTGTCAACAATCCGCTGGTCACCTAGGGATAGATAGTATTTGATACCAGATTGCCGCACCTTGATCCAATCATTTATTCGTGCCTCTTCACTTGCAGAAGGGGGTCTCAGGTACATCTCAATAAAACTGGACAAACATCCCCAAGCTAAGTTCAACTAATGTGAAGAAATTGACATCTAGAGGCAAATTCTGCCATGAAAATGTATCGAGCAACTGAACAACTTACTTGTCCAGTTGAGCTTCCTTTTCATGAAAAATGTGAGCAGCATGTCCGCTTTGAGACTATTAAAACAAAATAATTTCTAGTTCAGGGGACTGTTTGAGAAGAAATAACCAACCCTTGAATAGAAACATATTTACTGAGGCGCGAATTCTCAAAACTTATATAAAATGATACAGATTTAGATTTTTATTTGTAAGAACCAAATATCCTATTCAAGACAATTTGCATGAAATTGATCTCAGATAGAACTTCACAATCATCAGATTGGCATTAACCTTTTCCTGCTTATCTCACAGGATTCCATTTTGCTATGAAGAGCCTGAGAGCAAGATTTTAAATCATAGAAGGAACTATTAGACTTGGCTCATGTACATCTTTTTATCTAATGCTTTGAGGGAAAAAAATTCTCAGAAAGCTTCCTAGTTTTTGAACTCCCATAAACTCCATATTATATTTTCCAGATATAAAAGCAGGATATGATGAATGGGGAGATAAAATATTTCTCTTTTCTATGTCAGTACTTCAAGAACAAGTACTGCACAATGTAACATAATGTTATCATATATGCAGACATAAATGCCAGTCTCTTTAAGTACAGATTATCGTGGCGCCTCTAACAGCAAGGTTCATAAAGCGTATATAAACACTTGTAAAAACAAATGTATGTCCTGTAGGTCATATATATAGATTTACACACATGGGATATCATCTGCTATAAGGAATATGTCAGAATTATATGAAAAGCATTTCTCTGAAAATTGGCAATTCACCATTCCCCCAAATATACAGAAAGAAAGTTATCAACTTGTGCACACTTGATTTGATCAGAAAAAGTAAATAAATAAAAGAGGCAGGCTACTGTTAAATCATTATATTCCTCAGCAAAAAAGGTTAAAAGCTACCATAAGAAGCACCAGCCCACCAAAACTTGTGTTTGCAATTTAATAATCATACCAAGGAAAGGGTAACTAGCACCCAAGGTAAAAGCTATCATAAGAAGCACCAGCCCACCTCCCTTGCTCTATCCCCAACTCTTGTTTCTAGCAGCAGGAGTCGAAGACCTTTTGAAAATATTATGTGCCCGTTAGCAAACACATCTTCTCTAATTTTTATTTGAAATAAGTGAGAGAATGAGTGGAGTTGAATGGTGGAGGTTTGTACAGGATCCCATGAGATATGTGGATGTAATTTGTTTGACCAAATTCAAATTTGAAATAGAATGAGAAAAAAATGTGTAAGCTAGTGCATGAAGTCATTTTGGACGGATTATTAGTTTGACAGGTAAAAAGGTAAAAGAATTAGATAAATGACCATTCAACACTTAATCTGTCTTCTCCAACCATCCCATCCCTTATCCATCCACCCCGAGAACCACAGAAGAGATATGACGCAGGACTTCATTGAGAGATCATCAACGTGACAAGCAGCAATAGCTTCACTTTTATGGCCATTTTTGCCGGCCACAGGAAAAATAAAACCCCTGCTTTTACTCTCTCGGTAATGATAGTTGAATACTATATGTGGATATGCCATAGCATGACATGCAACTGACTTGGGTGAAGAAATTTCATTAATTTCCAATATGCTGTTTTAGTAGAAGGGCTTTGGACTTTGTGACATGACTCTGATAAAACTCTGATTTGGGATTCCAATCCTAATATCTTTTAATCAAGTCAAGCAATTTATTCAAAGTATGTAGAAGAAAATTTGGTTTCTTCTTTAATTGGCTAACCTCACATTCTCTTAGCGAGTCTCCTTGCCTTGGACTTGAGGAGATTCAGGAGAGAGGAGAGATCAAGAAGAAATGGGATTGTTATAATGCAAAAGATCAGCTCCTTGTTTTGGCAGTAAATGAGGAGAGGAATTAGGTTTTCTTCTTGGAAATTGGATGGGCAACTGGACACCTTATTTCCTAGATTTAAATCATCTAAGAGGAAGAACACAAATACTAAAGGATCCATATGATTTGAGATGATGGATGAGTATGAAAATGCTTTCTTTACATCTTCTCTTCATGGGTATCATTTTCTTCCTTGTACACAATGTATGGCAGTGACGGAAAGGTACAGAGGCAGTGGTTAGGAGGTGGAGGTGCTAACGAGCCAGATTCGGCTGAGAAATGGTTGTGTTGGGATGGATGAAGAAGAAGATTGTTTTCTATTTTTTCTACCTTTTGTTTTATTTATTAAGGGCAATATGGACTCCTGTTGCTAGAGAAAAATAATGAAGGACAGGGACCCTAACTGCGATTTACCCCAAAATTAAAGCAACAATTCATAGGGTCAACACTTAAAATCAGTATGAGAGACAGATCGAGGAAACCATGTATCAAATATGTCCAGCTGCCCCTTTCAGCTAGACCGGGAAAACACAGTTCAAAAACTTGAATGCTATATCTATCGAAAGCTAAAAAACATGTTACCACTAATAACGGATTAGAACTTTCCCCATGCAACAAGTCATACAAAACCCAATTCTAACATACCTCACTCTTGCATTTAAGTTTGTAAATTGGTTCTCTGAATGATGAAACAAAACTGTTGTTGATTCTGATCTACAGAAGACAGTCACCCATTAGTGGGAAAGTGGAACACAAAAGAAATTGTGTAACCAGGATGCTCAATGCCTACCTGTGCATGATGAAGATCAGGCTCAATGTGCCTTCTGAAAAGTGGGAAAATGCTGTCAATTAGGAGGTCCAGTGAACAAGATTCTCCAATATCATATTGGACTTTGGAAAGTAGACTAAAGTGAACGCCACCAACCTGATTCCATAATTATTGCATAAAGATCCCACTAAACACATGGAAGCAAAAAATTTAATGACAGGAAAAACTTGAAAAAATAAAATAATGGATAGAGATGATTACCACTGCAACCCTTATATCTAGTAAAGACCGCAGTTTTGCGTGTAAAGCAAAAGTACCATCAACTATCACCTAGAAGCAAGAAGTAAAAGCTGAAACTCAAAAGAGTATAAACAATACAACTAAAGGAAAATTCATTCATTCATTCATTCTTACCACCCCAGAAGAAATGCTTTTTATTTCTTCTGAACCAATACGTTTTCTTGCTTGAAAATTGAAAACTGGAGTCAATGCGTCGCGGCCATTTATCAAATCCTATTTCAATGAGAAGTTTAGTTATAGAACGTATAATAAAAGACTACAACTTCAAAAAGAATAAACACTGCCTGTGTCATTAATCATTCTGCAAGTCAATTATTTCTTCCTAAAGCCAACTACTGAAAGGGGTTTTTCCTATAGCTATCTATTGATAAATGAATAGGCATTTGGGGCATAAAGAAAATCATTCAACAATGCTCCAAATGTGATTGTCTCTTTCTAAGCACAGACGAAGAAGTTTGATATAGTTCACTTCCAATAAACGAAAAAATCTTAACTTCATTATAGCGGACATGAAAGAGAGGTTTACCTCGAGATTCTTCGTAAGAAGATCAAAATCAATCAACTCCAAAACATTCCCATCATCAACTCCAGTGCGGTAGTTCTCCATTGAGATAACAATGCAACCAATTACAGATGCTACTTTTTCAGCTAAGCTTCAAGAACCATTAAAAAACACTTTTCTCAAATAATGCTAATTTGAGATTTAGAATAGCTAGCAGCGATTTGCATTGACATTACATGGACTGAATTCCCTTAAACAGAACACATACCTTGATTTACCTGACCCACTCGGACCTCCAATGCCAACGGTTACCACACCATCTTTCTTTGATCTAAGTTCTTGAATAGATTTCACCAACAAGTAATATCCATGATCAAAAGTCTGCGAAATTCCAAAAACAGTTATGCTTAGAAAATAGCACCCAACTTTTGCCCTTTCAGCGAGTGGTATAGTAAAAATTTCCTAATCAACTAAATGAATTAAAGTCAAACATAATCCAGATAACCATCAATCCAGACGAGGTAATTTAAGATTGTTAACTAAATTTATTTAATTAAAGTCAAACAGAATTCAGATAACAATCAATCACAATGAGACAACATAAAATTTCTTTTTATCCATCTAACGCCCAACTCCATATTTCAGCAATAACACCCCAAGTAAATACAACCATTGAGAATATTTGATCAAGCGAACCTAATAATTCCCAATTTCCCATGTTTTAGTAAATGAACACGTTGCCAAGATCAAGATGAAGAAAGGAAAAAAGGAAAAGAAATACAACCATTGAGAATATTTGATCGAGCGAACCTAATAATTCTCAATATACCATGTTTTAATAAATCAGAATTCTGAACAAGTAAATAAAGGAAAAAGGGGGAAAAAACAAATTCACCAAACCGAAAAGGCGTACCACATGTAGCGGGAGGGACTGGAGAATGGAGGAAGAAGAAGATGAAGTGGAAGGCTGCTGTTGTTGGAAGAAATCACGCCCGCCTTCTTGAAATACCCGTTGCACCACCTCATCATCCATTAATTTGTGTTCAACCAAAAACTAATACTGCAAATTGCTTTTTATCAAGCACAAACTTGGGTTTGATGATGAGCGAGATCTTTTCAATACGGAATCTTTATCTTGCTTCTAGCTCTTCATACATTGTGCGCAAGAATTAAGTATTGATTTGAGGGGTCTTTATTTAATGGTGAAGTGTGTGCATACACGACTACTTTACTCACGGCATTTCGAGAACGGGAGAGGGGGTCGTGAAGTTGGGTGGCAATAATATAAAAGAGAGGGAAAAAAGTGCGACTCGCGAGAAAATTTGGGCTCTTGTTTATGTCATTTCTATAACCATTTTTGCAAAATTATTACATAGAAATTTGCACGCACTTTATAATCCTTAAATGAATAATTTTAGGAGACATGAAAAAGAAACATTATTAGGTGATATTTTTATATGGCACACTTATATTAAATGATGAAAAAATAGTCATATAATCATCACTCAATAAATACGTGGCACATGAGAATGTCACTTAATAATGTCTCATTTTCATGTCCCCTAAAATTGCTCTCCTTAAATAGTTAATGTGTGTTATTTTTGGTTAATTATTTTTTATTCAAGTGGTTTGTTAATTTTTTAAGTTTCAATTCAAGTTTGAGAGATGGGGTATTTCTTCCTTTTTTTTTTTCCTTTTTTTTTTGGTTGATTTGGCTACCTTAACCTTGTTCATTTTTTGAATGGATATTCACGCGCTTTAGCTTTGACGCACCGTAATCTACATTCTTCGAACCATTAGCAACCGATTTACCTTTGATCTTCCTTCTTTTTCTAGAGACATTGGTTTTGATCATGCCCAAGATGAAACCAGAAGTCACAATAGCTTGGCGGTTCTTCATATATTACCTGTTGCGAGAAGCCTTCTTGCTCCATGCCAACCCACACTCTTTCAAGACGTGGTTTAAATACATCCAATTCGAGACATGCTTTCGTCACACTTAGTCTAATTCGAAGCACGGCTATATCCACACAAACAGGCTTACCAATTGGGTTAACAATAGATAGGATAATACTATAGTATTGAAAGAATATATACGATAGTCCAAGTAGGGATACGCATACTGGAACTACTGGTGATTATTGATCAACCTTGAAGTGTCTATCCTACTTGAGAATACGCATGGGTGCTCCTTGGATTAGCCACTTCGATCTCATATACATGTGAAGGTAGTCATATTCCGACTGAAAATGAATGATGAAATGCTTTGGCTTTAGCCATCCAATTGTGTAATCCTCTGAAGTTCATTTCTATTAACGCAGTGCAAATGACTTCATTCTTTGACTTAGCATGTGAGAATTTTCCAATAAGAACAAACTTTGCTTGTTTTTCAACTCTTCGAGTTGGTCCAAAGAGAAATGCACTCATGTTTCTCCCTCATGAAAGATGTGATCAAACATGGAAAAGGAATAAGACTTGGACTCTGCCTTGTCAAGAGTACTAATAGGCTAGTTGACATCCTTGACACTCGAAGTATGATGTGTTTTGGTTGTGCTTGAGATCATTTTTTCCCCTTACTGCCAAAATCATCTTTAGAAAGTGAAGGGAATTCTTTTGAAGAGGGAGCGGAAGCATGATTGGAGGAGAGAACAGAAAAAGCGAGGCAGAGAAGAAGATACGTGTTTGCAAGTAGGGGCTTTGAAGCCATGAATGTTTTCTTTCAAATTCTTACCGTTGTTGTTTTCTTTCAAATTCTTACCGTTGTAAGGGGTTCTTGGGATCTTTTCAATAGGATTGGGAAGGGATTGAGGTTTTTCAAGTTGAAGGATGGAGACTGCTTGTTGGCGAAACACTTGTGACTGGTGAGGGGGTAGCGCCATCGTTGGGAAGGAAAGAGGAAAGAAAGTTAGAGAGAAGCTCTCTTTATTTATAGCTGACTAATAATTTATTTTTATTTTTTTAAAAAAATAAATGAGAACCATTTTTATTTGAGTGAATTTAATGGTTTAATTTAACATATCGATATGATAACAAAATAATTACTCCATTTGTCTCACAAAGATAATTGAGTAGTTTTTTTTTTTTTTTTTTTGACAACTCAAAACACACACCACAACTGCAACCAACACACCATATCACAAAATCATGGCAATTTTATGGTATGTGGAATCGTAATATAAGCTGGAGCACACACATATCAAACGACGATGTGGGATCCGAAGATAGTTCAGTAGTTATTTTCACATAAATTAAGAAACGATAGTTAATATAGCTGAAACATTTAATTTTACCTTATTTTTCCACATATATACCATTATGTTTGACTAATTGTTTGAAACACTTCATGCATAGGTAGTTTGAATAACAATAAATTAATTAAGGACACATATGTAAATGAAAAATTAAATGCATACTCAATATAGTAAGTGGACTATTTTTTTTGGACGGACGGAAATGAAATAGAGGACCATCTTTTCGAGACGCGGGGAGTATTAAAATTAGGTTAGTTATATCTACACCACTAATTTTACTAACTACACCACAATTTAGAATACTTTTTCTTATTTACCAAGGAGGTCATAAGTTAAAGACTTACATAACCACTTGATACTTGTGTTTTTACAAAGTAAAAAAAAATCTTAATTACAAAACTCTAAAAACTATATATTTAAATACATAATCAGCCAATAAGGCCTTAGCCAATTTGGTTAGGGGCTAAAGTTGAGGCTTTGGGGTCCCAAGCTCGATTCCCTCCATGTGCGGGTTTGTCTATATTTTATATGTAGCTAGTAATCTCTTGTATAGTAGTTTGATTTCTTTTAGGGGTTTGTATCGTTGATTTCTGTGCGTTATGTTTCAGAAGGATAAATATATATATGCACTTGTAATGCTATGATGCAGATTATAATTATACTTCAAAAAAAATACACAAAATCACAAATTTTTAAAAAATTAAATAACTTCTATGTCAAAAAAATCTCTATGCAATGAAGATGAAACTATTTGTGTAATGATTCTATGATAGTTTTTTTAACAACTATGATACCGAAATTTAAATATAACGAAGTCTTTGAAAAGAAAAATCACCATTTAATTGTTAATATAAAAATATTATTTTATAATAATTAAGTTGTAACATCCCACAAAATTTTAAAAATGAATTAAGCGACGTGATCGTTATTTTGACGATGATTGAATAATTACTTGAATTTATGCCATAAGGTTAAAAGATTATTACTCAAATGATGCCTAAAATAAGAATGTAGTTATTGACTAGTATGACTCAAAACATAACAACTTAATTGTAAGATCATATAAAGTAGGAGGACTTCATGAGTAATAAATAAAAAACCCTAAGAAGCCACTTGTTCATTCTAGGAAAAAATCACATGCAGAATTAATAGGACACTTGTCCTAGTCCTTGTTGGCAAAAACTCCTAAGGATATACTTGTGCTTGTTTCTATTGGCTACTTCTAATAATTATCTAAGGACAATTGTCTTAGTCCTCATTGGTAGATCTCAAGATTTTACTTAAAATCACTATGAAAATTCATCCATAAATGGAAAGGGTGATAGAACACTAACCAAAACTCACCAAAACAACCTACCTTCCACTTGAAATGACTCCTTTCCAAATGTAGAAAGAATCTAACATAAATTACAATTTTGATTGAGAAATATTAAGGTTTTGAAGACCCTTTTCAGCTTACAACAATCCAAAGTAAGTGGTTGCTTGGGTTAAAGGCTGATTTAAAATAGAAAATTTGCAGGACATTGGTGTTGGGATTGCCTATCGATAGTCTCAACATCTTGCAATCTGAAAATAAGAATTAACATTTTTGTTTTATAAATTTGACAGGAATGTCAGGGAAATCAAATTAAAATAGTAAGTAACGTGTGTTTTGATTCCTGTTTTATATTTAGAAATGATTTTCAATGATTTTGGTATTTTATACTTGATTATGCGCCACTTTGAACAAATGGATTTATTTGACTAGTTGATACTCTACCTGTTTTATTTTGTTATGTGGTAATTCCTCATGCTAGGAGCCGCCTAATGATACCGAGATAGGTAATGAATAGCATGCATGGTGGTTTGTCTTTGTGATTTCTTTGTGATCTATGTGACAATTCTGATAGAGGTCAATTGGAATTTGATTGTAGATCCACTCAATTATCTATAGCCATGATAAATTGATATAAATCTTGTGCGCACCACGGATATTATTCTAACTAGTGATTTGGGCCATCTTGTATATCAAAGGATTTTCTTACTTTTGTGAATGGAAAATGGTTTTATTATTATTGTGCATAATTAAAGATAAATTTTGCATCATGTGGATCAAAATACCTTGTTACTCACTAAATACGAAAGTATTCACTCTTCTCTTTCCTACAATTTTTGTAGATGTCAAACCTAAGAATCCATGAGGTGCAAGCGGTTGTTGGAAGATGTCCGACAGTGAGATCAAGATAATACGTGTAGAAGCTAACTTTTGAAGCTAATACGAGGGCAATTTGGGGTTGTAAATATATTTTGATACTATATTTGGAATAAACTATTATACTTCCTTATCAATATATTCATGAATGATAGCCCGCTAAATTTATATTAAGAGTCATGTAGTAGTTTATGTTAAAGACTACGTATTGGTAAAAGTAGATAGAGAAATAATGAAGAAAGGTTATTATGAAACCTTTTAATAAAGATTGGAAGCCTAATTTTCAATGTAAAGGCCTTCTCATCTAGGCCTAGGCGTCGGCCGGGTCGGGTCAGGTTCGGACCCAACCTGAACCCGACCCGACAGCTAGTCGGGTTGAAAGATTCAGAACCGAGCCGACTCGACTCGGTTATGAAACCCGACTCGATTGACTCGGATCGAGTAGGTTCTCGATTTTGGGCCACAGAATGGCCCAAAATTAAAAAAAAAATCGGCCCAATATCGAGAAAAGGCCCAATTCGTGGCCTACACAATACAATTCACACCCAAAACCCTAATAAGTCATTAGTCATTACTATAGAGCAAAAGGATTCAATCATTCACACAACAATACAACATCACACACCATTTTCTTCTAACCCTACGCTCTCTTGTCTTCCCAAAATCCAAATCACGAAGAATTAAAGCAGCGGACGACAGCAGCAGCGTAGAACAGCAGCAGGCGGTGGTGGTAAGCGGAAAAACTAGTGCAGAACGGCAGCAGCAGCGCCAGCGGCGGCCTGGAACAGCAGCAGCGCCAGCAGTGGCGCGGAACGGCAGCAGCGCCAGTGGCGGTGCGAAATGGTAGCAGCAGTAGCGAAACAGTAGTGGAACGAGAACGGTGGCCTCGGCGGAACGGAGGGCGGTGACGACTGACGACGACATTCATTGGAGGATTGGAATTGAGGGTCTTAGGGTTGAGTTGTGATTTGTCTTTGCCAGTGAAATTGAGTTGTGAACTTGTGAGTTGTGATTGTAATTCTGAATGTAAATTGAGACTTGAAGTTCTAGCCTCTTGGGTTCATGAGTGGAATTTGATGGGATTTGGAAATTTGCTTGATGAGTGGGGATCAGAACGTGCGTTAATGCGTAATTGAATAAAAAAACAAAGAAAATCTATGAATTGAACTTGTGAGTGTAGTTGGTTGGCCTTGTGTGAAAATCTGATGAAATTCTCCTTAAAACTAAAATATCAAGAATTAAAGGCAATTTTAGGGTCAAAAAAATAAAAATAAAAAAATATAAAAATCGGGTTGATGGTAGCCACCCTACTCGAGTTAACCTGACTCGGGTTTACCGAGTCGGGTTAAGTGGGTTGACCCGGGTTTCACCGAGTCAACCTGGAACCGACTCGACCCGATCGGGTTCCCCTATCTCCAACCTGCGGCCAACTCATTTACTGTAGCAATCCGATCCGACTCGACCCATTTCAGGTCGGTTGAGTCTATTTTGGCGGTTTTTCCGGATCGGATGCCCAGCCCTATTCTTGTCAATGGATTCGGCTAGTTAATGAAATCTACTTATTAAATAGGTAAAGATATCCTTTGATTCTTGTTATGGATCTGGTTTTATTTGGCAACATGTTTGAACGTAAAATATAAACAAAGAAGTAAGAAATAGACTCTGCTTTTGGTGTTGAAAAATAGACTCTACTTTTGGTGTTGAGATCGTAAACATCAGTTTTCCAGCATTGAGTCTAATCTCTACCTCTAAGTATTGAGAATGACACGATGCAGTCCCAACACCACACTCGAAAGTATTTTCAACTTTGCAAAGGATTCATTGATGATTGTTGAAATAATTATAAAGTTATTTTGGCTTGTCTAACTCAAAGAAGATTGATGTGAACACATAATATATATTAACATCGCATTGATTTCTTAAGATTTGAAGGATTATTTGGATAAAATCGCCTTTTACTTAGTTTCAAAGGAATGTTAGAAGAACAATTGTTAGTTTTGTACGTCTCCTCATTACTACTTGTTGCGAAACAAAACTTAAAATGAAAGCTTCCGTCTAAAAATTAAGTAAGTTATACCGCTAGAAATAACTCAATCTTTAACAATACTAGTTATTTCACCCGCGCGTTGCACGGAATGATAATACAAGATAATATAAACAATTTAAGAGGATTAAACATAAAAAAGATTTTAGGTTATAATATTTGACCGTTGATGTGTGTGTAAAAATAATATAGGTGCCGCCCGTAATACGATATATTTCATTACTGAAAATAAAAAATTGTCTTAAATAAAAAAAAAACTAAAGAAAACATTGAAGAAACCTTTTAGAGTTTGTATTAGGTTGCACAGGTGAATTTTTGAAGTTTGTATTAGGTTGCCAGTGTATAACACATGAGAAAATATATATCATCCGATAAACATAGCTTGAATCAATGATAAAGGATAACACATGTATTACACCACTTATAGTAGAATTTGTCGTTTGGCCATTTTTTACACAAATCATAATTTTCAGATCTTTTCAATTTATAGCCCTCAAAATATCTATATAAAATTATCTATGAGTGAATATTAACTTTTTCTACAAAATGCACGTGTGATCTATTGCCCTTTTTGGGGTTTTTTTAAACTTTTCTAATATGTATTAATGATATCTAATTTTTCTTAACATACACCTTCTACATACTAAATATTAATATGTTAATATAATTTAGTCAGTATTTAAAGAATTAAACCGTCATGACCAATTCAATTAGAAAAATCAGGAATTAGCGAATGCTGTAATTAATCTGGAAAGCAATTTGACATTGCAAGATAAATACAGATACGGTTCATCGATTCATAATAAAGTTTTTTTCAATTATGATCTATTAAAATTTTGAATTTTTTGAAAGCTCAAAGCCCATAAACTAAGGCTCTATTATGCATAACCTTTCTCTAAGTAACTTAATATAAACATACATCCTCAATTCTTTTCACTAAATAACTAATGTGAGCTTATCTTTATATACTTAAAGTCACATTGTCAATGACCTTAAAAAAAGAATAAAATTTCAACTTTTTTTTAACGAAAGTTCTATGTGGAAATTCAATTATAACATCCAAAAAGTCATTTAATTAGACTTTTATTATGGAGTTTGACTAATTATTTAACAATTTTATAAAATTTAGCATTTATCTTTTAAGTTTTCTATTAAAACCGGTTCAACCTCAATTCGACCCAATTCAACCTTTTAAACCTTGAATTGCTAGCTTTTTTTGGTTCAATGATCGGTCCGGTTTCCTAAATATTAGTGAATATTGGAACCAATCTGGAAAGTAATCTGAGTATCTAACGGTGTGAGATAAACACGGATAAGGTTTACCAGTTCACAATAAACTTTTTTCAATAATGATCAATTAAAATTTTGAACTTTTTAGAAGCTCAAGGCCTATAAGCTAAGGCTCTATTATGAATAACCCTTCTCTAAATAACATAATATAGGCATACGTCCTCAATTTTTTACCTAAGTAATCAATGTGAGATTCTCTTTCTATACTTAAAGTCATATTTTCAATGGCTCTTAAACAAGATTCAAAATTTCAACATTTTTAATCACAAATCCATGTGAGAATTCAATTATAATGCCCAGCAGTCACTTACTTGCACTTCTATTGAGTTTTACTAATTAGTTCGACCATATTTGACCTTTTAAACCTTGAACCGTTAACTTTTCCAGTTCGATGACCGGTCCAGTTTTCTGAACATCTGTGAATAGTCGAATACTGGAATCAATTAGAAAAGCAATCTGATGGTGTGTGATAAACATAGATACGGTTTACCGGTTTACAACAAACATTTTTTCAATAATGATCCATTAAAATTTTGAACTTATTGGAAGTTCAAGGACGATAAGCTAAGGTTTTATTATGCATAACACTTCTCTAAGTAACTTAATAGAGGCGTATATTCTCAATTTTTTTCACTAAATAACCAATGTGGGGTTTTGTTTCTATGCTCAAAATGACGCTCTTCCGATCTCTTTTAAAAAGGAATAAAATTTCAACCATTTTTTATTGATAAATCTATATGAAAATTCAATTATAATGTCCAAAAGTCACTTAATTGCACTTTTATTATAGAGTTTTGTGAATTTTTTTATAGTTTGATAAATTTTAGCTTTTATTTATTAAGTTTGCAATTAAAACTAGTTATATTCGATTTGACCTTTTGAACCTTGAACTGTTAGCTTTTCCGGTTTGATGACCGGTACTTTTTTACTAGAACCAATTTAGAAAGTAATCTGGCGATGTAGATAAAAACGGATACGGTTTACTGGTTCACAATAAATTTTTTCAATAATGATCAATTAAAATTTTGAAGTTTTTGGAAGCTCAAGGCCCATAAGCTAAGGCCCTATTATGAATAATCCTTCTCCAAGTAGTTTAATATAGACATATATCTCCAATTTTTTTCACTAAATAACCAATATGGGGATTCCCTTTCTCTGCTTAAAGTCACATTTTCAATTGCTCTTTAAAAAAGAATAAAATTTCAACATTTTTTAATGACAAATCAATGTTGGAATTCAATTATAATGTCTAAAAGTCACTTAATTGCACTTTTATTGAGTTTTGCTAATTATTTGATAATTTTATAAAATTTACCATCTATTTTTTAAGTTTTTAATTAAAACTGGTTCGACATTGGTTCAACCCGATTCGACCTTTTAAACCTTGAACCGTTAGCTTTTTCAATTTGATGACTGGTCCTATTTTCTTAACATTTGCGAATACTGGAACTAGTTCGGAAAACAATCCGACGATGTGAGATAAACACATATACAGTTAATCTGTTCACAATAAACTTTTTTCAATAATGATCTACTAAAATTTTTAACTTTTTAGAAGCTCAAGACTCATAGACTAAGACTCCATCATGAATAATCCTTCTCCAAATAGCTTAATATAGGCATACATTTTCAATTTTTTCACTAAATAACTAATGTGGGATTCCTTTTCTATACTCAAAGTCACATTTTCAATAGCTCTTAAAAGATAAATAAGATTTCAACTTTTGTTAAATGGTAAAGATAAAAAATTATAAAATCGAATATTCTTTTTCCATAATATTTTACGTAAAAATTAATTTATTTTAATTATTTAATTAAAATCAGTCTGATAACCTTGCACTATTAGCTTTTTCAGCTTAATAACCAGTCTAGTGTTCTAAACATTTGCAAATACTAGAACTAATCCCAAAAATATCTGATGGTGTAAGATAAAGACGAATACGGTAAGATAAAGACGAATACGGTTCACCGGTTCAAAATAAACTTTTTTTTTAAATAATGATACATTAAAATTTTAAACTTTTTTAGAAGTTTAATGCTAATAAGTCAAGGCCCGCCCTATTATGAATAACACATCTCCAAATAGCTTAATATTGGTATACGTCATCAATTCTTTTCACTAAATAACCAATATAGGATTTCATTTCTATGCCTAAAGTCACATTTTCAATGACTCTTAAAAAATAAAAAAAATTTCAACTTTTTTAAAAGGTAAAGATAAAAAAATTATAAAATCGAATATTCTTTATCTACATTATTTTAGATAAAAATTAATTTTTTAATTATTTAGTTAATATTGGTTCAATGACCTTAAACCGTTAGCTTTTCCGATTCGATGACATGTTCGATTTTCTGAACATTGATAAATACTGAAGCCAATCTGGAAGCAATCAGATGTTGTGAGATAAATGAAACAAAAAATTAAGAAAATTGATCGAAAATATAACTGCTTGAGATAAGAAATAGAAACTTTAAATGTAAAGTGAAAGAGATTTTGAGAAATCTTAGATATAATGAGTTCTATTAGAAGAAGGATTGACAATCTAGATAAAGAAATAGAGATATTTATAGATAAAATGAAATCTGATTTAGTGATTGTGATTAAAAATTGGAAAATATAATAATAATAATAATAAGCTAAATCAAATATATCTATAAATAATATAAATTAAAATAAATATTAAAAACCTATAATAAAATGAATGACAAAATTACAAGATAAAGTGAATGACCAGGATGACTTAACCCAATTTAGCAAGTGAAAATGGGCGGGAAACGTTAAAAAAGAAACTATTATGTTTTATGTATATGTATATATGTGTGTGTGTGTATATATATATATATATATATATTGGTTAAAAGAGTGGGGGCGTGGCATAAGTATAATAGGATTTTGTGGGTTGTGTTTCCACATAAAATTAATGGGATAATAATAGGTTGAAAGGAAGAAAAAAACAGAGGCACGAAGAGGAATACAAAAGGAATTGTAGAAAAATTACTGGGAAAAGGAAGAAATGAACGGAATGTGGTGTATGCTTTTGGGTTTTTTTTGTTTATTTTTTATCTTATTTTTCAGTAATAAGGTTACATTTGTAAATAGTATGTGGTTAATTTATCAAATTTATATTTCAATGGTGCTGCATATATAATGTGGTGTAATTAGTAAAAATAATGGTATAAATATAACCACCCTCAAAATTAACTTATATATGTGTCATTTAATTAATTATATCACTAAAGTTCCCTTTATGGTACATTTCATATATTGTCCCCGACCATTGCATTTTGAATTGCCTCAATCCTCAATTTTTTTTTCCTTGTAGCGCGCTGAGTCCCCAACCATTCATACATTCACACATAGAGTTGTTGATAGATTCAAATAATAAGTACTAAAGCAACATGGGCGATGTGGTCGACTATTCCTTTACTCCAAGTAAACATTTGTCTCACTTGTAATTTTGTATCTTTTAGTAGTTGAGTAGGTTAGACTTTTTTTTTTTTAAGCTTGCATGGGTATATATATGACTAGATCTCGGCTGGTGAAGTTTGAAAAAATTTGAGTCTCCTACTCGTGTTGTGACTAAAAATGTCTTTTATATATATTGGGCGCTCATAATTAGCACTACAAAATCTATTTCATTTCCACACCACAAATTACACCTTTTTTGTATTATTTACTTAGACGCCCTCAAAATAAAATTACAATAATGCCCTTCATTTTAAAAATGATTTCACATTATTTTTTTATTCCCTCACCTTTTCCTCTCTAATCAGCGGCCACATTCCAATTAATTATGTTCAATTACCACACCAATTGAAAAACTATGCAAATTCTCCTGCGATACATGTTTTTGGCATTGATGTGAACAACAAGACGAAGAAATATATGCAGACTGCACTACTGCTGTTGAGGATGTAGGACTAATTTCACCATTAAATTTCACTCTAAATTTTTCTTCTTGTTATATTTTATTTTGTATTGGTTATAAAAGTAACTTTATTGTGGTGTGGTTATTAATTTTCCTTTTTATGTGTAGTCGGGGTTACAATGTGGTGTGGTAATTAATTTAATTTGTAGTGACAATATAATTGTCCTAAACAAAATTATCATTAAGTTTTTTATTTTCTAGGTAATTCATATTTTTTTCTTCTAAATTCCAGTTTCAATCAAACACATTACAACTTATTTTCTATGAAATTCAATTACAAATAATTCAATTAATAGGCAAATAATTTCTTTACAAGTAAATTCTATACTTAAAATCAAACACACTATTACTATTTTTTTGTCAAATACCTATACACAAGTACTAGTTTTTACTTGAGTATTTTATTTAGAATTTTAAAGTACTAATTTTTATTTAATTTTACTTTTTGTTTAATTATTACAATGTAAGGGCAAAATTATATCATTTTATAAAGATTTAACGATCAAAATGCATAGGAACCGTCAGTGGAGACTCATGAAGAGATTTTCTTAAATATTGAGAACCCATGAAACCAAAAATAAAGGTTGAGGATGGGGTTAGCTAAAGGTTAAAAAGTTAGGGACATCATGTATAAAGAGTTAAATACACACTTGATCACTTAAATTACCTTTTTGTTTCTAAATTATCACTGAACTGCAACTTGTTATCCATTATACTCACTGAATTTATAAATATGTTACACGCATATCACTAAACTTATAAAATTATTTCCCATCCATCACTAAAACGGATTATGTTAGTTACATTTAACGAAGAAGATAGCGTGATTTAACGGCAAAGTGGCGTGGTTTAACAGCTCTGTCACGTGACAAGTGAAATACTTCTATAGTCATTGAACTATTTAATGTGTTACCGATTAGTCGCTAAACTTAAACTTTAACGTGTTACTGGTTGGTCACTAAACTTACCTTTAAGTTACTAAACCATCACTGAACTTTGACGTGTTACCTATTAGTAGCTAGATTAATAAAATGATATTAATGTATAACGTGCTGTTGATTTCCCAAATTGATATTTATATTTCTCTCTTTTTTACAATAGTGCTGTTTTTTTTGCATATTAACCACATGTCACTACGCCCAAGTACTATTTTTAGATTGTAATTTTCTATGATAGGTTATGCTAGAGTAAGTAATAAATTCCAACTGTCGCTTCTATGACAATGCACGAAAAATCGTAGAAAGAGAATGCACTCAATCCAGCATTAGTAGATATTTTGGTAAAGTTGGGATATGATGGGGGTACTCGGGCATTATGACACGTGGTTAATTTACAAAATAAATAGTAATATTTTAAAAAAGAAAAAAAATATTAATATCAGTTTGGGAAACAAACGGCACGTTTTATATTGATATTATTTTGTAAATTCAGTTACTAGTATGTAACACATCAAAGTTCAGTGATTGCTTAAATGTAATTTTGTTGACGAATTAATAACATTTTAAATAGTTCAATGACCATAAAAGTATTTCATTTGCTCAGTGACGGAGCTATTAAGTCACGTCACTTTATCGTTAAGTCATGTCATCTCCGCCCTTAAATGTAAATAACAAAATTCGTCTTAGTAATCGATGGGAAATACTTTTATAAGTTTAGTGATAGATAGGTAATATGATTATAAGTTCAGTAACTCACGGGTAATAAGTTGAAGTTCAGTGATGATTTAAAAACAAAAAGCGAAGTTGAGTGACCGTGTGTGTTTAACTCCAAGTGTAAACTACCAAGGAAAATATTATCATGCTTAACCAAGTCACAACATATAATATTTCCACCATACATTTTTAAATTAAAAATAACAAAATGTCAAACAGATCAATATGTGCTTCCAAAAAAAAAATAAATAAATATGTGCATTCTGAATATAGTCATTAATACTTTTTCAGACAATACA
This sequence comes from Nyctanthes arbor-tristis, assembly GCA_963692815.1. Taxonomy (NCBI): domain Eukaryota; kingdom Viridiplantae; phylum Streptophyta; class Magnoliopsida; order Lamiales; family Oleaceae; genus Nyctanthes; species Nyctanthes arbor-tristis. Next base: position 23,129 of record CAVNYN010214683.1, on the reverse strand, counting down.
CATTTTACATTATTTTCTAGGGCTATGACTTCACCATAACTAATAATTCTACTTAGTAGGGGCATTATCATGAATTCTAAAAAATTTAGTCATTCTCAGTTCTTTATATATGTGTTATTAAAACAAAAAATTATTTGATCCCCAAATTTTTTAACCAATTAATCAGCATAAGAAAGAAAACGTACTATTTTTAATAGAGTCGTTCTCACAGCTATTTCAAACATTGTGCAAGTCAAAGATTCTCCACTAGTATATATCCAATTATTGAGTCAGCACGGGTCTGTCTACAAAACTCACGCGATTATACAGCACTACATAGTGACATTTGATTTGAAGAAAAAGTAATGAGACTCAATATTTTGATTACATGGCAAGGGAATAGTGATAGAGAATAGAACAGAACTCGTGTTGACTCTATAGAAAAATTAACTAGTATATACTATAATAAATAAATAAATAATATATATATATATACGCTCTTCCCTCTGAAATCATGGCCTCATATTGCTCACATAGTGACAACATTTTTCTCAAATTCTATACTTTATAAGCTCAACTCGAAGCATCTAACCCACAATGGCTGCAAAAATGTTGTCATGTGAAAGGGATATCTTGTCAGCCACCATAAATTATTAATATCACGTCATTTGCACCTCCTTAATTTGTTATTTACACTTGCTTATATAAATGTTGAACTCTCTTCATCTTTGAACCATCTGTTGCGGCTGGGCTGATTAGATTCTAGCCTTCTTCTTATATCCTGGTATGTTTTTTTAATCGTATTCATGGTCTGATTAGGGCTGATCGTAAGTTGGATCCCGCAAAACCTGATATTTTAAAGGTCTCAAGGAGTACAATTCTGTATCTTTTTGAAACCTTGCAGTGAAAAGTCTAAAAATGATCTCTCGCTATACGTTTAATGATCTCCCACCACGTGTCTATCTGGCAGAATAATCCGTCAGATACAAGGCGGGAGACTAGGATTAGTGAAATGACTGCCTTTAGTGTGTGTGTGTATATATATCATGTGTCAGAGGTTCGATTTTATGCTTATTTATTATGTTTCTTTTTATCTAGATGGCTCGCAAATCGCAACACACATCCATACGGAAACAGCAGTAGGAGATAAATGTCCTAGAGGGCTTGCCTTCACGAGCTAGAACATTCCATACAAAGCATTGGATTATATATGGTTTGGTGGAGCTGTTATCTGGCATTGACCACAATGGAAAATCTATGATCTGATATCCCATTATTTTTTGGTAATAAATAGTATTTTCCTCTGATATATGCCATATTTTTTGTTTAAAAGTGAGTTGGACTAGTCCCAGTCCTCACCATACGCCTCACCAGATTATGCCGCCAAACACTTGTCTGAAAGTAGATAATTGAGAACCTGTTACATATACGTCTGGGTTTGGCAGTATAGATCTTGCCAAACGTCTTGTGAAAAATCATTCTTATGAATTGGACACTACAATTAAGATACTACATAACGCACATGCTCGAGGTTCTTATGGAGAGCACTTCCAAAGATGGTGATGCAACTGGGCATGGAAAGGATGAAATTTTCTAAGAAGATGGATAAGACTCTTTATAAAGGAGTCTTACCCTGATGTGGCACAAATCTAACAAAAGCAGCCCCACATAGCAGCCCCACACAATGTAGGGCTGTTTTCTTTTGTTAGATTCGTGTGTGGGGCTACTTTTGTTAGATTCGTGCCAAATAAGAGTAAGACTTCTTATACCTTTATAAGGAGCATTATCTAGTTTTGTAGAAGGGCTCTGGAAAGGGTATATGTGAAATGGAAAAAGCTGTGATATATGGGTTATTAGTCTAATGAAAGTTTAATGTGGTTGCTATGTTAAATCGACCCTTATGATGACGTGGTGTTAGACAAAGCCATTGACTATGTTAAGTCAGAATCTAGCATCATAGTATTCATGGAATCCATTGGATTGAAAGAGCACCCATTTTTGTTATAGAGACGTTGAAACATCCTCTTTCCACACTAACTATCATAGTTCGTTTTTTGTTACTTGACATGTGTGGTGTCATATTCCAGTTTAATATCTTCAATGACTTTGTCTAGCACCGTGTCAACATTGGGGAATTAGGCTTCACTTTAGCATGGCAATCAAGAACGTCTTCTTCTATTTCGCAAACCACCCTTCTCGAGCTTTGGTGCATCGATCTCTTTGGAGTGTTCTTGTAAGTACCTCAAGAATGTTTTGCCTATGGTTATTTTAGTTGGAAAAAAAATTGGAAAATTTGGCGGGACCCATTACATCAAATGATTCTGTAAATACTTTTGTATAGATTTGGCTTTCCATGTACTATAACTTTTGTAACTCATTATCAAAGGCCTTGGTCTAGTCTTCTTTGTATTGAACACAATAACAATCCGGTTCTCCTGTTAAAAGCCGGTAAACTCACATGTTTCGTAAAGACGCGCTCCACGTGTGAGAATCCCCAGTGTGAATCTGGCAGGAAAACACAGTCAGACTCTAGCGGAAGATCAAAATCAAACAGAATAATCCTTCATTTTGTTTACTGTGTCCCTCATAAAGGTGATGGTGCACGTGATGCTCGCTTCATCACTTATCATGCCCAAGTCAAGCAATAGCGTCAGAGACAAGGACTAGCCAGAACCTAGACTTGAAACTAATTTCTCAAAATTTCCTTGACAGTGTTTAAATCTCATTATGGCTCCAAATTATATTAATTTTTACCTATCCCTTAATTTGATAACGGTCACTTACACCCACTCATTTCAAACCTCTTTAAATTTTCACTATTTATTTTACCTCACTCTTCATTATAATTATTTTTTCACTCGTGCATTGCATGAGGAATACAACTTTACAATCATATAAATAGTTATAAAAAGCTGAATTAGTCCACAACAAAATTATATGAATAGTGCATATTAATTATTACACGATAAAAACTTACAATTATAATAGAAAGTTTCAAAATAAAAAGTCGTGGACGAAAACAGCACAATAAACTAATACAGTTAAACCAAATTGTTGAAATTTTCTCTAGACGCCGCATTCATAATGTAATTGCTTACCTGGCAATTTTTATCAAAAATAATGATCTTTAACACACTTCGAATTTGAGAGTTCCCGGAAAGGAAAATAGGGATAAAATTAAAGAGCTATCTAAAAAGAAAATCACAATAATAATAAAAAAAATTTCAAAATAAAAAAGTAATAGATACCGCAAGTTGTACTCTTTTTAGGAGAGCTATCTAAAAAGAAAACTACAATAATAATAAAAAATAAAAATCTAAAAATAGAAAAGTAATAGGTACGGCAAATTGTATACTTTTTAGGTGGGAAAAAAATGGTTGACCAACTATCTTCTGTTAATATATAGATAGATAGATAGATAGATATATGTTAGATTACGCCAAAGATGTGAGAATTGTTATTCTTGGCCCTACTTGTAATAGTCTATCATACTACAGTTACATGATTAATCGGGTTTGTGGGAATGGTATGAGGCAGATAACGTTGCCCCATCACAGATCTAGGGCAAAGATGACCCATCCTACTATTATATTTGTGTAGAGAAGTTCTAATTTCAAACTCAAGTATTCATAATAATATAATATAATAAAATGAAATGATTATGGACTTTACTACAACCTCACGATATCATATATATATATATATATATATTAAACTAAAAGTTATGTATTAATTATTTAGTTTTATATATTGAAATCAAAACCTTTGAGTGTAGTTTATCATTGAAAAGATATTTTTCATATATCAAGCAATCATTGAACAGTGTAAATTTTGAAAATAATTCCATGACTTATGAATATTTGACGTATTAAAAAAGCAAGGATGACTGATTACGTATGATCAATCAAAATACATATATATTTTAAAAAAAATTGAGACTTACATTTTCAATTGCAATCCACGCAATTTAGTAAAAATATCATTTCTTATTTTATGTATGTCTAGTCTAGTTTTGAAGAACTATATGCTCTCTATTATAGAGAGTAAATACTAAAAAATAAGCTCTAATAGATTATATTCTTTAAATTAATTAACTTTTTAAAATAAAGAGTGGGGTTTAACTCTCTAAATTTGGAGCCCCAAATCCACTCTCCATAATTTAATGACCACAACTAATTTTTTTTGCACTCGTGCATTGTACATCCAAATTTTAGGGACAAATTGTTACGTAACGTCGTCTAAAATTTGTAGGAAATAATCCATAGAAATATTATAAATATTATGTAATGTGTTTTAAAATATAATACAAAATAGTTTAGTGGTTTATAAAACATGTTGGAAACAAAAAGTCACATGTTTAAACTTTGTGGGCTTGAATTTTCTAAAACAATTTTGTCAAAATTTCAACTTGACAGGTTGAGACACGGGTTGAGTTATCGGGTCACTCAAAACGGGTGGGTTGTTCGGGTCTTCAGCTGGGCCATTACAGTTCGGTCTAATCATGTCACCCCGCCCGACATGACAATTGACAAAAAACTGCAAATGGGTAACGAGTTACATTTGGAAAAAAGAAATAAATGGATAAATAAGAAAAAAAATATAAAATTAGCGGGTGGTTATTGGGAAAAAAAGAAAAATCTATATATATATATATATATATATACACACACTATTATATATATTAAAGGAAATGCAGTTTTTCCGCCAAATTTTTGTTATTAATAGGGTATTGTTTTGAGATTTTATTTTCTATTGGGGTAACTTGAGTGTTATTATGTAATTTTTTCAATTTTTTAAAATTTTTTATTATTCTCCTGTCTTATCCGACAAATAATTGGGGTTACCATCTATGGTTGGGAGATTGAAGAGACATGCATTTGGCTTAATAAAAGAGAAGATTTGGAATAAAATCTGGAGTTGGAAGAGAGCCTTCTTTTAAAGTACGGGGAGGGAAATTATGATTAAAGCCATTCTTCAAGCGATCCCAACCTATGTAACGAGCATGTTCCATTTCCCAATCAGCTTTGTAACAAAATTCGTAGTATTATTAGCAAATTTTGGGAGGAGAGGGGAACAAATGAGAATAGGAAGATGGCTTTGGTGAATTGGAAGTCGTTATGTCCGAGTAAAAGAGCAGGGGGAGTAGGGTTCAGAAATATACACGTGTTTAACCAAAGTTTGATTGCCAAACAAGTTTTGGAGGCTCATCCAGAACCCAGATTCTATGGCAAGCAAGGGGTTAAAAGGGAATACTTCCAAAATGATGATATCCTCGGGGCTCAATTGAAGCAGGGGAGTTCCTTTTTACGACAAAGTTTGGTTTGTGACTCTATTTACATATTATATTTTGGTTAGATATATCTCATATTTGCCTAATGGATTTCAATTTTACTTTGTTTGATTGCATAATTTCATCATTTTTTATTCTCCTACTCCATTGTATTTTATTTTATCAGCATAATATGTCCGTGACACTTACTAATGTGAAGCACAGTATATCCGTGAAACGCACGAGTATGAAACTAATATAGATTATGTTATCGAGTTTTATTATCTTTAAGGAAATAAAAAATAAGAATTAATAAAAAAATTATTGGTTCAATTATTATACTTTTTGTTTTAATCATTTAATTTAATATGTTTATTTTGAGACTCTATCTACATATTATATTTTGGTTAAATATATCTCATATTTGCTTAATGGATTTGAATTACATGAAAATATATAATATATCAATCTAGATTTCAATATTATTAATATTTTACTTTTCCTTATTATTATATTTTTCTTTTTAATCATTTAATTTAATATTTTTTATTTTGAAACTCTATATAAATATTACATTTTAGGTAGATATATCTCATATATGTCTAATGTATTTTAATTTTACTTTGTTCGATTGTATAATTTCATGAATTTAATTCTCCTACTCCATTGTATTTTACTTTGTCACTATAATATGTCTGTGAAATGCACATGTGTGAAACATAGTATGTCCGTAAATGCACGGGTGTGAAACTAATATAGAATTGTGCTATCAGATTTTATTGTCTTTAAAGGAAATAAAAAATAAGAATTAATAAAAAAATTATTAGTTAAACGAGATGACGTTGGAGTAATAACAAGAATTTAAAATTATGTAATTAAAATAAAGAATTGATTGCATGCTACTTGTAAACGTAGGATGCACATTAATTCCATACAGGTTGTGTTTTTTAGTTTCTTTATGATATTAAGTCTGACAAACACAATTTTGTTATATTTTATGCATGAAATTCCTTTAAATCTCTACATGTGCAACGCACGGGTGAGAATCTAGTTTGGTGATAGTGGAATTATCAGTTTGCTCCATCGATTTTCCCTTCTCATTGGAGGGTTTTACGGCTTAAAATAATTCTTGGTGTTATTTAAGTTTCCACACATATATTATTATTTGACATATTGATTGCCTATTTTTAATTATACGAGTTTAGGGAAATTGATTAAATTCCTAACCAAAATCATACGTATGACTTTGTGGAAAATCTAGGGAGTTTGGAACAAATTTCTCCATGAAGGTATGGCTTTGAATGTTGAGTTTGTTAAATAATCAATCTTTATACAGTTGGAGGAATTCCAGAGGATCCAACAGAGGAATATTCAGTGACAAACATCCCCAAGACCGTGGCAAGCTTGGTGTCACTGAACAGGCAGAAAGGAATGGTTGGTCCTTCAAACCGGTGCAGTCGTATGGAGGGAAGAAAGCCAGGTCAGACTTGCTGGAGTTGTGAAAGATGTAGAGGGAATTGTTCATACTGCATTCTCGGTCAGTGTTTAAGGGAGTTGGGAGATTGAAGCTGCTGAAGCGATGGCAATCCGGGAGGAGCTTATTTTTGCAAAGAATAATGGCTTGTTGCTTGCTAAAGTGGAGGCGGATGCGTTACGAGTGGTTCAAAGCCTCCTTGCACGCAAGCTATACGATCCGGGAGAGATCATCATTGAAGAGGTTCTTAATCTTCTTTTGGATAGTAATTGTGACTCTTGTAATTATATTCTTAGATATAGGAATACGATAGCCTACAATCTTGCTATGTTTGCTAGTGTTAATTTTATTTCAAGCTTCTAGATTGATTGTATTCCTCTCCTTGCTCACCTTGATATGCATGGAGAGTTTTTTTGATTTATAATTAAATATAAAGTTCCTTTCCAAAAAAAAAATCTTTTTTGAATTTAAATCAGTTTCACTTACATTTTTTTAGTATATGAATAGCCATGCACTTGTGCTGTCGCCTGTCGTATTTTTTATTTTATTTTACAAACACAAAACTAAACATCTAAACTTCAACTAACTCTAGAATTTTGATTTGATGTCTATTGTATGTTTTAATTCCATGTCTTTTACGTCTATGAATAATTAAGTTCAAGCCTTTTTTTTTGTTTCTTAAACAAATAGAGCCAATTTTTTTCTTTTTTGCAAACTATATATATATATATATATTAATTGTGACAATATCATTAAGCGGTATGATAAAATTAATTTCTTAAATAAAATGGTAGAGAATGATAGTGAATGAGATTCACAATTCAATTTAATCATCATTCAATTGCTTAAATTATGGATAAATTTGGTTATCTAATTGTCTAATAGATGGATAAGTGTCTACATACTTGAAATTATAGTTTTATACACATATACAAAAAAAAATGGGATATAGAGAGGAGGGAAATTCATATATGGACATGTGTGGTTCGAATTCGAGACATCCGACCCAAAATACTAGCATCTTAACCATTAGAGTTTAATTCGAACAACAAATTTATAGTTTATAACTAATAGAAATTAAACATATATATCGTTATTTTAAGTTAATTGAAAATTATAATTGTAATTTTTTCTTAATTTTTCCATGTATGAATATTAATAATTACGAATAATTTTCTTTAAAAAATATATGACTACTTTTATATATTATTAATTTATATTATCTTCATGTTGCCTGTCTTTATGGGTTTCAAATGAATAATATTGTCAGAGTACATGATACCGCCTAACTAAGGGGAGTGTCTTCAATATGAAATTTGGTGGATTTTAGAAATTCATACAATTCGAGGTGTCCCAGCTTAGAATTTTGTGGATTCCACGGAAATTCGGTGTTCTCAAATTAAAATTCTATGGATTTCATATAATTCTGGTGTCCTCAACTACCTATAGAATCTAATGGAGTTCATTAAATGGTAGATCTCAATCGAATTCTATGGATTTTAAGCTTACAAATAACTTGTAACATTCTTGCTAAAATCTGACCTATCACTCTTAGATTCTTATGGATTTCATAAAATATTTTTACATCTAGATAATTAATAAAAATATAAACTAGTATAGCACTCATGCGATACAATGGAAGAACAATGTTAAAAAATATAACAATAGGAATTTAAAAAATGAATGAGAAATATTTGTACATTAGTTGAAATTATAAAAATAGGAATGTAAATCAACGGAAACAATTAAACTAATAAACTCATTAATTGAAATATTTTTTCTATATTCAATGGACCAAATCAACTTGCATGCCATGGGTGTAGGTCCTTATCTATTAAACATAGCACCACATCTCAACGTTGTATTAGTCAAACCCCATACTTAAACTTTGAATTGATTCTTTGCATTTTGGATATCGTTGAAATTTTAGAAATTTTAGAAATATCGTTAAAAATGGAATTAGAGCACATTATTGTCTTTTTAGGGTTAAATGGAAACTCAGACTTATGAAAAATTTCAGGGTTAAATTGTTCAAATTAGCCATTTTAAAATTAAAAAAGAAAATATGACGTCAGCGATTTGGTCTGAGAATTAGAGGGCATTATTATCTTTTTAAGTAAAAAGGTTACGCCACGTAAAAAAAAAATATGAGATTTGAGATTGAAATTGCCAAGTTTAAAAGGTTAAATTGCGCAAATTAGCCATTTCAAAATAAAAAAGAATAAAACAATAAAAAACAAAATATCAAGTTTAAAAGGTCATGATTAAATTCAGGGCTAAATTAACCAAATTAGCCATTTTAAAATATAAAGAATAAAATAATAAAAAAACCAAATATGACATCAACCATGACATCAACGATTTGGGCGGGAAAACTTATTTAGATTACTCTTGATTTAGATATATATAGATAAATAATTTATTATTATCACAATAGTACATAATTTTTGTCCGTCACAGTTCTAATTTTAAAGAAATCATATTATAATCAGTCTATACAAAAGAAATTTATTCGTGGACAATATAGGAGATTATTATAAAAATATAATGATGTTAAATTTAAAATAATTCCATAATTTTCAGTAAAATCCAAATGGACAAAAACTTCATTTTTCTCGAAAATCACATCATATTCTAATTTGTGCAAAGTAAATGAATTTTTAGAATGAAGATAAAGTATTAACACAGAATTAAAAAAGTTACAATATAATTTCTTAAATTTTACATTTGTACATAAAATAGAAAATGATTTTATTATCTTTATTCATTTTTAATTAAAATATATCAATTTTTTCTTTTGAAGGAAGACAAGGCTGACATTATTTGAATATTTTTACTTTTTTCTTATTTTTTGATCATCGAGTAAAAAGTCGTATAAATTTTTCTATACCAAGTTAGCTTTCAATTCGAACAAAAAAATAAATAAGAGAAAAGAAAAATGTTAACATATCTTTTAAATTTATCAACATGACATTAATAATTTTATAATTGATTACCCCACCACATAAGGTAAAAGCGAATTAGAAATAACAACTCAAACAAATCAATATAAAATTCTATCGATCAAATTCTGTGTTGGAGATGCCCTCTGAAATCGAAAAAAATTTCATTAGAAATCCACAAAAATCTATGTCATAGAATTCACGAGAATCTGACAGATTCCATGAAATTCTATTAAAATCTATCAATTCTATAAGAATTCATACAATTCAAAAAATCCATCGAATTCTATATTGAGGATACCCTCATAATAGTTATTTCGTACAATGCTATTTATCTAAAATAGTGCCTGAAATATAAAAATAATATTTATTTGCGTTAATGATAACAATCAGATTAAAATTTATTGTAAATAATAGTTACATTAACATTATAAGAACAAATTTCATTATTATTTTGATTGATATTAAAAATTAATTATTCCTTATATTAGGTAGGTAACGTAATCTTATAAAACTCCACCATACAAAAATATATCTAATTTCATATTATTTATTTTTAAAATTATTATATATATTCTTCCCGTGCAATGCACGGGTAAGAATCTAGTGTAAATAAAAAGGAAAAAATGATAAAGAAATGAAAAATTAATGGGCGGTTATAATAGGAAAATTTTGGTGGGTGGTTACATGATAGAGAATAAAGAAAAAATGATAAACAAAAAAGGATAACAAAATTAGTGGGTGGTTATATGAAAAAAGAAAAATATTAATAAATAGGAGGATTAAATTAGCGGGGGTTACATAGTAGGGAAAAAAGAAAAAAAAGGATAAATAAAAAAATAATATATTAAAATTAGTGGATGGTTATTATAGGGAAAAAAAGGAAAAATAATAAAAAGAGATTTCTAAATTTTTTGGACCTGCTTCGAGACAAACTTTTAATTGTGTAAGGAATTCGTAAACACTAACTTCTTGTAATTTTTAAGCAATATGAGTTTATCTATTTTACACGAGAATGTATTTATAAGGGCTTATGTGGAAACTACTCAAAAATTTTGGAAGTGGGCAGTTCTTAATTTTTGAGATACTTGCATGCTAATATTATGCTAAAAATTGAAGAGGTTGCTTGGAAAACAAAAAATCCAAAAGATCAATAAACTTGTCCTTAAACTCAATGATTTAAAACAAAACAAATGATTTAAAAGGTAACTAAGAGCAAAAAAAAAAAATTCCTTAAAAAAATGTAATAAATTTAAAAAAATAATATTTTGTAAAAAATTGAATATTAATTGTATGAAAAAAAAAAGTAATGACAAAATAATTTGTAAAAAAAGTTTTAAAAAATAAAATCTTTTAATATGTTTTTCCCCTAATTTTTCGCCCTACACATTATTTGGAAATATATTTTCCCCTGTTTTTTCCCCTTAACTTTTTCCCCCACGTTAAACTTGCTCTAAAAGCCGTTTAATATTTGCTGATGTTAAATTAAAAAGAAAAAGAAAGAAAAATGCAAGTGTTTGCATGAAAACTAAATACATGGCACTCAAATAAAAATGTGGTCGTTAATTGCTGGATAAGAGGAAACAAGTTGAGGCGAGTAACCTCTTTGCAAGAAAATTGCAACAAAAATTTGGTTGAAAGTAAATAAGGAAAAAGATTTAAAAAAAAAAAGTTAGTAGGTGGTTATATTTTCTTAAAAGTTAGTGGGTAGTTATTCAATATGCATGACTTGTGGTGGTAAAAAGACAGAGGAAAAAAAGAAAAGAAAGAAACGAAAATAGGGATTCTGAAATCTTGCAAATGCGGGAAAATGATCTGGAATAACAGTTGCTTATATATATAAAAAGATTTATCCATAATTTGCCTCCAAAACAAGATTCAAACACTAGGGGAAAAGAAAACTGACTGCATTCCATTGACAAAACGGACACATGACAACATTCTATTTTCTAACACATCACATTGATTTACATTAATGTTAATTACATGGGCCACTTGTTATTTTTGTCACCCTCTTTGTCTCTTTTTTGTCCACGTAGAATTATTCTATATGAGTACACATAAAAAATGCTTAAACCTCAAAAAAAGGAAAAAAAAGGACAATGGAACGATGAAACTTCTTCGTCCTTGACAATTGACATTGTCTAAAATGTTACTTAGCTCAAGCTCCTATTCAAGAGGAACTATTAGACTAGGCAAACTAGCTCGCGAGCCCGAGCAGGTTTGCCTATATGCAAAGGGTGTATTAGGCTCAACTCATCTTGCCTTTTGTGTGAGCCCGAATAAAGCCAAGCATGAGCTGCTTGAGGCACGTCAGATTTTATACAAAATTTTATTTTCTATTTTCCCCGTCAGTGTTCTTAATAAAAGATTATAGAATAATGAAAACGACTAGGCGCTTTGCTTTCATCAAAGAAGCTGGTTAAGTATACAAGCCAAGCACGAGTAGCTTACTTAAGTGACAAATTGTTCGTATCTGCAACTCGAGACCGCTAGAGCCTATTAAGGGATAAATCCCACATTGAAAAAGTACAACACAAAAGTCAACCTAAAAGAGTAGCCCAAGCGTTAATATATTGGTCATTTATTTTGTATTCTAAAATTAAACCTTACTAAAAGAGTAACCTGGACGTTTATATATTGAGTGTGTTTGATTGGCAAGAATTTTCAATGGAAAATGATATTTTTCACATAAATTTCTACTTTTATGGTGTTTGATTTATATTTTTCTATGAAAAATATTTTTCATCTTTTAGTCACTTGACCACATTTTCCTTGAAAATAAGAAAAACATTTTCCTATGAATGTGTATATTTTTTGTTTTCTAGGTAATTCATATTTTTTCTTGGGAATTTCATTTCCAATCAAACACATTGCAATTCATTTTCTATGAAATTTAATTACCGGTAATTCAATTGACAGGAAAATATTTTCTTTCTAACTAAATTTCATGTTTATAATCAAACGCACTCTTAGTAATTTATGTTGTGTATTCTTCTAACGTGAGATATATCCTCATCATAGTGACTCGTTGAGGCAGACTGATCTTGAAATTCATGTTGTTATTTGAGTCTTAATTGAATCGAATAGCGTATTTGAGTTTTACAGACTCTGATACCACATTAACACTTGAGGTTACATCCTAAAAGGTAATTAACATTATTAAGATGTGTAGCTCAAGCACTTATGTATTATTTATGTTGTATTCTTTCAATGTGGAATTTATTTCTTAATAAAGCCGAGCTTTGCATGAGGAGCCATTTTGCCTACTCTATAACTTATCAATGACCCAAACGATGAATTGAATTTTGCAAGAATTGAATTTTACAAATTACAAGCGGGGATATAGGATCCATAAGATAGTGGTTTTTTGGCACCGTTCTACTTGGGTGCATGTATACAAGCCAAATGCCTCACTTACCGTAAGTGTTTGAAACTTGTTCGTTATTCAAAAGGATGCCAAGTACAAAATATGCCTTTATATAGACTTCAATAAATTTGTTTTTGAGGTCCTCAACCATTTGAAAAGTGTAACTAAGTTTTCGACCTTTTATTTTTTGTACTCCCTCCATTCTATTTATTAGTTATATAAACTCATTTGACTTTTCACAAAGAATAATATTAAAGACATACATTTTACAATCTATATTTTTAATTTACCATTATTTAGTGAGTACGATTTGAAATTGATAGTTATAATTAAGTATCAAACAATGGTGAACTCATTTTGTAAATTTCTTAAATTCAACTTCTCACCAATTTTGATTGCAAAAAAGAAAAAAAAAAACTTCTGACCTACTTTTGACATTTATTGTGAACAACATTTAGAGAACTAGATCGAGTTGACTGATTCAACCAGAAAAAATGGGAATCAGTAAAAAAAACCAGTCTAGTTCACACTAAAAACATTTGTCTATAACCAGATTGGAAAATAGGAAAATTAAGTTAAACAGGCGAAAACCCGTTATAAAACCGGTAAAAATCGGAAAAAAATAGAAGATTAAAAATTAGTTTTTAAAATTATTTAATTATAACCAGTTTAATCTTGGTTTAACCATTTGATCCTTACTTGTTATAGATGACCGGTCTAATTTTTTGAATATTAATTATATAAACTCCTACTTATTTAATTATTTTAAATAAAAATTAAATGACATTTTTACCTGTAATAAAAATGGTCGAATGAAGGTCAATGATTCAGCATCAACTATTTAACCAAAATGTAAGGACTTTTCTGTTAAAAATAGAAGGTTAAGAATTTAGTTTTATTTCAAAAGTTGAACATCTCGAGTGCAATTTTCTCTTACATTTATTGCCTAATGCATTTATGCGGCAAATAAATTCTTCCACCCAGGAATTTTGTACTTCATTTTGTCATTATCATTACTTGCAAGCTTCCTTCGGTGATGTGAAAACTACACAAAGCTGAAAAAATATTTAAGGCCTTTCGTTTTCTTGTCTTTTCGATGTTGCTCTGTATTAAAAGCTCCTTTCATATGTATTGTTTCTAATTCAATACAAGAATATACTTTTATAAAATACTTCTGCTAGACGATGTTTTTGAATCGTAAGATTCGTGTTTTGACGAGATGAGAGTAATTCTAATTTTCATTTGTCGTGATATCATAAGAATGTATAAAATGGAGCTATTTGTCCTTACTTCAGTTTCATTTCTCGAAAAAGCAAATGCCAATGTATAAAAAATTCATTTGATACGATAATAGGCATATTTTGCGTATATCCTCTTGCTTAATCATTTTATTTAATGCTTCAAGTATTCAATTTAAATTAAATGGACAGTTCATTTGAATGAATCGATAATTTACTTTTCACTATTAAAGAAAAAAAGACAGTGTCTATAGATTGTAATGTCCAAACTAAAATGGCTATTTTTAGTAATATACAGAGAGAATCTTGACTCTTTAGGGTGTGCAAATGACAGTGGCATTATGGGGTACTAAAAAATTTTTGTTACATGTGTAATGTGTGTGGGTTAAAAATTTTTAAAATTTTTAAAATTCTATTTGATAAAAAATATATAGATATTAAAAGATACCCCTTTTTTTAGTTTTACTTTCTTTTTTTAAATTTTTTAATTATAGATTTGTATATATAAGTTAAAACTAGATTCTCACCCGTGCGTTGCACGGGATGACAAGTTATCAAATTATCTACATATAAATAGCAAAATCTGTTTTTCAATAAATTATGATAAATAGTTAGGAAAATAAATTTTCATTTATATTGATGTCAGCTTACAATTATCTACATAAATAAGACAGTTGTATCAAATGTTGTTTGCATTGTAGTACAGTAGTGGACTCGAACCACATCTATCCATCCCGTAATTTCCCCGTCCTAAGTTTGAACCACGACTAAAACCACAACTACCCATCCCATAATTTCCCCCAGAGAGAGAGAGAGAGAGAGAGATGTATCAATATCAAATTCAAGCATCAAGCTCTTTTTTTTTTTTTTTGAAAGAAAGCATCAATTTCTAATACAGAACAAGAGAGAGAGAGAGAGAGAGAGAGAGAGAGAGAGAGATGTATCAAATGTCAAATTCAAGCATCAAGCTCTTTTGTTTTTTTTTTTTTTGAAAGAAAGCATCAATTTCTAATACAGAACAAAATAGCAAAACCATGTAGATGCTATACATTTATTAATATTAAATTCAATTACAAAAAATCAAATTATACAATGGCAATAACTTGAAGCAAGAGTTGAATTAACGCTGAACATTAAAATTGACAATGTACAATTTCATGACAGATATTTAGGGAATAAACCATTAAACTGGCGAAGAGTCTGAATCCATAATCCAACTCCAAATGTTCTATCATTTCAAGAGTAGCTTCCCAATCTTCTCAACAACACCTTCTGTGCAACTTCCCAATCTTCTATGCATCCAACCAATCTTCTCATAAGAAAGGAAAGTCTGCAAAAATGAACCCCCACTGCTTATATATTTCTCCAATCCTTAATGAAAACAGTATAGAGTAAACAGTGAGTTTAGAAAACAAAGAATATGTGAGTTTAAGATGTTTTACAAATAACACAACCTTAATCATTTACTTTACCTGCATATCAATCAAGGTGAACTCCTGAGAAAGTGAGTTTAGAAAACAAAGAATAAGTGAGTTTAAGATATTTTACAAATAACCCAATATTAATCATTTACTTTATCTGCATATCAATCAAGGTGAACTCTTGGGACCACGCCAATTAGAGATCAATATGCTCCATATTTAATCCACATATACAGACACTGAGATTGTTTAACTCCAATGAACCCATTTTCATAATTCCAACAAAAATCAAATTAATCCTAGAGGATTAGATTACCATAAAAATAATAATTGTCAAAGAACTGATTGAATGAATCCATTGAACCCATTTTCATAATTCCAACAAAAATCAAATTAATCCTAGATAAGAGGAGAAATTATTGTTTCCATGTGTAACTATTATCAGAAAATCCCAGACACAATGATGATTAATATTGGATATTCTAATGAAGATGGAGGAGATGGTTTGAAGGATGGTGAAAGGTGGAGAAGAATTGATGGCCTAAATTTAGCAGCGCCGTTTCATCCGTATATATATCTAAAAGTTCATGTTGCAAGTGATGTATTGCACAAATAAGTCAGCGAAACTGTAATTCACCTGACAAGGATATGCGTATTGAGTCAATCGCAAAGTCAGCACCCAAAGCCCATAATCCCACATTCATCAACATCAACCCATTACTCAAAAAATCAAGAATCAACTAAACACAATAAATATATCACGAAATCAATAAACGTAATAAATGGAACGGAAGATAATTAATACAAATAAACCTAGTAGCTAAATTAATGAGAAAAAGAGCCATAACCAAAAAGTATAATAAGAAATTGAAAATAACTAATCAATATATAGCCCCTATTAAGACAAACAGATCGACAATTAGAAACATGAAAAGGAAAAGGGAAAAAAAAAATGGCCAAAATTTCAAATAAACCGCTTACCTCTTTATCAAGGGGAAAAAGAAATCTCCATCGAATTTACATCCTTTGCGTTCCTACGACAGAAGACGTACCACTTCTGCACCACACAAACCAAAAGAAAAATACAATATTAATATATGTAAACTAAATTAAGTATGAAAGCAGAGCTCCGGGTTGGAAAAAGTGAACAATCTAACCTCCTTTAAATAGTCGGACTAGAACCCTAAATTCAGAGATAGAAGAGTGGGTGTCGGACGGTTCGGTTTGGGTTTTGAACCAAACCACCACCGAACCGATAGAATCGGTTTGAAAATTTTTAAAACCGCCACCAAACCAATATATACATGAAACCGAGCCAATCGAACCGAGTTATATTCAGTCGGTTTGGTTCGGTTTTAAACCAGTTTAAATTTGTAACTTCAAAAACTTCAACTTTCAAAGGGCAAAATAGACAATTTATTAACCATTTGCCTTCACAAGCTAATAGGACAAACCCAACTCAAACCCACTCTTTAAATAACTCAAAAAAACACCTATAACCCTTCTATTCTTCCGATGTGGGAATTTCTTAAGCTCTATCTAAAAGACTAAAACATGATAGCTGTCTTCGACTCTCCTCCATTTGCAAATTCAACATTATAGTTGTCTTCCACTCTCCTCCATATGCAAACTCACTTTCACAAACGTCATAGGATGGGAGACGAATAACATCAAGCTTTGGCAAGTAGTTTGTTTGCTCAAAACTCAAAAGGATTCCAACAGCAGAAGCTTCATCTCTAATTTTTTAGGCCGATTTGAGCTCACTATGGATCTGGGTCATTATTTTTTGGCTTCATCCATATTCTTCCTCTATCAATTTTCTCCATTTTCTGTTATGTGTGTTGTGCTTTGGGTGGATTCTTCCTATAGTTGTTGTTGTGGATAGTGGATTCTTCATTTGTAGATCAATATGCAAATTTGTGTTTTGTGTGGCATCATTTGTAGATCTGTGGTTGTTGATTAAATTTTTAATAGAAAAGAAATTTCTATAAATAATGATCTTTGTATCTGGGTTGCTTTTGATTTCAATATAATATAAGTATTCTATCTCCTCTTCTGTCTTCTCTTCTTCGAACCAACATATAAGGAATTTCATGGCATTTTTGCACCTCGGTTCAGAGCGTTCCAACAAGATCCGAGTCAACTCGGATCAGTTAACTCGGTTTCCTCTTGGCACTCGGTAATCCTAAATTGATAAGAACAGCTCTAACATATCAAAATCCTAAATAGAAGTAGAGCTACACACGGATCCCTAAAATAAGCAAGAATGAAGCACATGACTGTGATAACGAATCCAACGCAACATTAGAGCTCTTGAAGGGAGGGGAAGAGACCCAGATAAGATGCAATAAGAAGGAATTCGAATGGAAGATAATGAGGAGGAAACTGAAATTGTTTCTGTAGATAAAAGCTTGAGATTAGTGATGAGATTGTGAAGAGAGAAGAAGAAACCCATATTGTTAGGAATGCGGCCGATTGAAGTTAACAGAACAAAATAATAATAATAATCAAAAAAAGAAATAAAAAAGGCTAAAATAGATTTTACCACACCCGTTACCATATTTGTAAAGACAAAAGACTAAATTAACCCTACTTATAAGAAAAGTGGCGGGAAAATTGCGATAAGATTGTATCGAAACTCCTTTCATTTAATTAATATATAGATAAAAACATCATTTATATTGTAGTAAATCAAGATACCAAAAATCTCAAGATGGGCTCTGACAAATACGCTATCATAAACGTATTTGCAATATCAACAAGGCTAATGAAATCAATCCTTAGGCGACAAGTATTTTTTCGGTTAAATGATTTAGGCCCTTTTTTTTTCATTTTATAAAGGAAGTAAGTTTTTCTTTCTTTTTGGCCCTTATTTTCCCTTTCTCTTTTTAATAACTAGATTCTCATTTGTGCGCTGCACAAGAAGAATGCATGTCGAATTATTTAAAAAAATAAATAATATGAATTTTTATAATTTTTTTGTATGGTGAAATTCTATAAAGTTACGTTACTCAATAAGAAATAATTAACTTTTAACATCAACAAAACAATAGTATAATTTTTTTCTTGTCATCTTGAGGTAACTATAATTTACAATAAATTTTAATCCGATTGTTATCATTAATGCAAATAAATATCATTTTATTTTTTTGCACTAATTTAGAAAATGCATCGTACGAAATAATTACTAGTTGGCGGTTTACACTGTGAAAATATTTCTTGTGCGAAACCAGTAAAATCAGATAGTATGAAGATTGTATAAATTAATAATATATCAAAGTAGTCATATATAAAATTGTCGTAATTATTAATATTCATTTATACCGGGAAAATCAAGAAAAAATTACAATTGGATAATCAAATTTATCTATAATTTAAACAATTAATTGATAATAATTATCTATTAGTTATTAAATTTAATAGTGAATCTTATTTTAAAATGGTAAATGGAGAAGGCAAAAATGAATAAAAAAATTAAAAAAACTGAAAAAATTTCGAATACCCCGCAGCTTACCACAATATGAAACAAAATGTCTAAAAAACCATATTAACAGATTTTTTAGCTAGAAAACTGTGGTATAAAGGTATCGCAACTCTTTTAATTTAATTAAGGATTAATTTCACAAATCGTCCATAATCTTTCAGTTTAGTCTCGATTTAGTCCCCAACCTTTATTTTCTCACACTACAGCCCCAACCTTTGATAAATATACACAAATCGTCATTTTTTACACTATTCCACCAAAAATTTAATAAAAGGACGATTATACCCTCTTAAACCTTTTAAATATTTTTTTAAAAAAATTTTGAAAATAATAAAAAACTTAAAAACCACCCCACCCACCCCACCCCACTTCGGCCGGAAGTTCGGCCGCCGGAGTTGCTGCTCCGGCAGCATCTGAAATGACAACAAAATTGCTGCCATTTCTGATAGCATTTGCTGCAAAACCGGGGATAATCCCCCATTTTGCAGCCGAAAATGGCAACGAAATGGGGGGACTCTCCCCCCATTTTGACAGCAAATATGAGTGGTGGTTATCATTAGAATGCTTACCTATTATTAATTCCTCAACCGGCGAAATACAACAATACTGAAATTAAAAAAATGAAAGATCATAATACATATAACATTTATAGAATGTATCAAGAATTGAAAACAAGATTTATGAAATAAGCTTGGCAAACTCTATCCAAATCCATGTGAGCAGTGAGAAGGAGATGGACATTGTGTCACGGCGGCGATAGATGGTGCATCTAGTTCGGACCTCGGAAGGGGAGAGAGAGAGGGAACGGCTCTGTGGACTGTGTGTGGCGGCTGTGAAAATGGGAACAGAAGAATGCATCTGAAATGTGGTGGGGAATGAGGGTTTGGGATGGATTTATTTTAAATGAAAAATTCTTATATTATAGAAGTTATATAATGTGAGAAAAACATGTGCAAGGACAAGTTACGCCTAGGCGGTTAGGTATTTCAATTTCATGTTAGGCGTCACACGTTCGAAACTTGTCCATGTAACACTTTTTTAATTTTTTTAACTAAAATAAAATTAAAAAAAAAGGGAAGTGCTATCGGGTCGGGGGCTGATCGGGGCATAACAAACCCGTCCCCGCCCCGTTAAGCAACCGGGGCACAAACATGTGCCCCAGCCGGGGCGGGTTATTACGGGTATCGGGTTTTTAGATTAAAATTGTCATCCCTACAGCAACTCCGGCTGCCGGTTAGCCGAAGGGGGACGTAGGTGGGGTGGGGTGGTTTTTAAGTTTTTTTATTGTTTTCAAAATTTTTTAAAAAAAATTTAAAAGATTTAAGAGAGATATAATCGTCATTTTGTTAAAATTTTGGTGGAATAGTGTAAAAATGGATATTTTGTGCATATTTATCAAAGATTGGGTGCTGTGGGGTGACAAAACAAAGGTTGGAGACGAAATCGAGACTAAACTAAAAGGTTAGGGACGATTTGTGAAATTAACCCTTTAATTAATATATAGTTTTGGTGTTCAATCTTTTACAATATCGTGTCTTAAAGATTTCATTGGAGGTCAAGCAATTCACATTATAATTTCATATTAATTTCCCACCCCATATAAGTTTATTTTGCCAGTTTTGATGAATTATTATATATTACTCCCTCCTTCCCACTAAAACAGAGTAGTATTTTTTTTCCATCCGTCCCAAATTATAGACAACTTTCTTTATTTATGAGTAGTTGAAATGTTAGTTTACTTTAATGTGCATAGCTATCAACAAAATAAAACTTTTAAAGTAAAATAAATATAGTAAATTAAATACTACTACCTCCATCCTATAAAAAATGCAAAGTTTCTATTTTTATTTGTCCCGCATTATAGTCCACTTGTATAAACGGGGTTGAACAATTAATTTCTTTTTCAAATATACACTTGAACAATTAATGACTATATTGATTAAATAAAAAGTAATTGAATATTATAACGTATATTAGGGAATTAAATATAAATTTTGTATTTCTAATCACGTCAATTCATATTTCTTATTCCACGAGATTAGTTGATATGAGTTTATTTTTATAGGATGAAGGTAATAGTATATTAGTGAAATGTTCTTAAATTTTACATTTCTAACAAGTTTTTCTTAATCTTAATAGAAAAAGGAACTTGAATATCTTAATGGGACGGAAATAGTATGCAATAATGCAATTCAAAGATTCAGGAGTGATTAATTAGCCTATTCTAAGATATTCGCATTAAATTCAGATATGGTATGTGATGTGTGTATCAGTGTATACACATTTATTTACTTTTAGATAGTTATACACATTTATTTTTAAGAAGGATTTTATTTTACCTACACGCATGTATATTATTATGCATGTTTGTATATATGTCAAACATTTAAGTTACAAGCACCTCACACTTGTAGCCTAGATGTATGTCATGTGTTACACTCATACATAATAACATATATGAGTGGGTAAAATAAAATTGTCCTTATTTTTAATAATAATGTTACGTAGAACAATATTTTATAGCATTAAATGAAATGTAACCAGCCGTGTATCTCTTTAGTGCTATATAATAAATATTTACGTTGATAATGGTCAATGAAATTATTCTCTTATGGTAACAACTGAACAAATTTCCAGCACTATAAAAATACTTTATTTTCAGTGGTCAAATTCAATGAGCCCAATTTCTCATTAAAATCGAGGGCTTTTTTCTAGCATTATAAAAATACTTACTCTATTTCGAGATTGAACACATTGGGGGAGTGGGGTCTGTCCAATCCCCACTTGCCATATTGTCTATTAGACATTACAAATAATGTCCAATGAATACCATAGAAAGACTAGACTTTAAACACACACGGGAGTTTTTCATTGACAAAAGTCAAAAAATACTGAGTTTGGTGTATGAAAAATTTTTCCAGTAACAATTACTCAGACGTTTTGCTGTTACATCACCACATTAATAATTCTATGTGGTGTGGTACCATATAAATACCAATCCTAACGCATGGCGGATTTACTACTCCACATTAATCCTAACGCAAAAGGTTCAATGACTTGCATTACTCCTTTTCTTTTTTAAATTTCACCCATATTAGTCTTTGGTTTGTCTTGCTTTTTCAATATTACAAAGAGATTGTAAGAGAGAGCGTTAATCAAGTGTTTGAAAAACTTACTAGAATTCCATCATCACATGAGTTTTACCGGCTTCTCTTTAAATAACAGACAACAATGTTCTACCCGTTCATATTTAATTTAATAGAATAATAATGCTATTTATTTAGTTTGGGGATTCATATGGCATTTCTTCACTGTCGTAGATAAATACTATTAGCCATATATGCACATGGAATTTTCCTCATTTTTAAATTTATAATAAATTGCAAGTGAGACAGAAAATTCGTCCTCCATATATAGATTAATACAATGGCATACCAAGTAGAAAGTCGAATAGGTAGTCGAAAGTTGATGACTCTCAATCGAAACACTATTTTTTTTTTTGCCTTTTCAAAGGATAAATTTTTTTTTTTTTTTTTCAAAAACAAGGATAGTCAGGGATTGGGGGATACCCTAACTCCGCCCATTAATGGTACCAACGTCCACTCTATTTTTTTTTGAGGTAATGTCCACTCTATTTAATAGTAGATTTTCTATAGTGCTAAATAAGATTTATTATTACTCTTTTTGACCCTTAAGTACACACAATAAGATTTTCTATTGTGGCTTGTCCTAGTAGTAAATGCACATTTTTTTGGGCTTGTTTAAGAGCTTGTTTGATTCTCATTATTTGTACAATTTTGGGGAAATTATAATGATGAGAGAGGTAAAATGTATATAGAAAATGAAAAATATTTTAAATATGTGATTGTAGTTGAATGATTGTTTAATCAAATGTCACATCAGTAGTAAGTAAAATTATAATTTGAGATAATAATGAGAATCAAACAAACTC
>CAVNYN010214672.1:0-11206 GCA_963692815.1 Nyctanthes arbor-tristis | reverse complement strand
ACCATCCAAAAACGAGCCAATAACACTAATCGATATTAACGGAAGCTGAAGCAAGTCAAAAACCAACAAAAGGATTGCCATTAACCATAAACAGACGTGTGCTCTTCCGATCTCATAATCTGAAGTTGAAAACTTAAATGCCGAAAATTGAAACATAAAGGGCTTAGAGTGTATAAAAAGTACCTTATAAATGATATAAAACGCGAGGCAAAGCAGTCTGCAACCAAGGAATCGCAAGGCTGCTACACTGCAAGATCGGAAGAGCGTCGTGTAGCCGGCCGCCAAGCGAACTGAGAAGAAATATACCGGAAAAAATATATAGCCACGAGAAAAGAGCTTCCGACGGTGACACGAAGGGAGAACAGAAGATTGAAGAAACGATTTCTTGGGCCCCCGGGAAAGGGGGGTTAACTTTCACCTCCCCCCAAACTTTAGTTTTGACCCAATTTTGTCCATATTCTTTATTTTTCCCTCTTTTGTTCTCAATCTTTCAACTTCGGCCTAATTTATCCACATTCTTTATTTTTCCTCTACTTTGTCAGATCTTTTATAAATTCTTGCGTTTTGTCTCTTTCGTAAAATATTCCATTAAAAAGTATACTATGCATGAGGCAAAATATGAATAATCTTTAGCTGATTTCGCTATGCATCCCTAACCTTAAAGTTTGACACAATTTCATCGCCATTCTTTCTTCGGCTTTATTCTTCTTAACTTTCATATATTCAAATATTACGTTCCCTATATCTATTTCTCAGGTGTTTTTAATTGGTCGAAGATTGGATAGCTATTATTTTGGCTAAATTTCTAATTATGTTGCTAAAATTACATTATTCTAATATAAATGGTTTGTGAACATGAGTTCAATGTTTAACTTGATATTTTTTCACAACTTACGATTGTTAGATCATTGTTCCCGAGTCTCAAGAAACTTTTTAACGAAGAGGGAAATTGCACTTACTTTTCTAAAATTTAACAGTTTGTTTTTTGTTACATAGAATTGTATACGATTCTAATTGAACCCTTATATGAAGGTGGAGGGTGTGTGAGAAAGCCACTCAAATGCCATTAAATTAATATACAAGTCTTGGCTTAACATTTTTTTTATACACGTTAGAAATCAAATTTTCATGTAGTTTTGGAAAAATTTTCTTTTACCAGCCGAATAGTGCATCATTGCATATGCGATGAGGGTGGAGTATGTGAGAGGAGAGATGTCCTTGTTTTTATCGATTTATTATTATTGTGACAGAAGGATAGTAGGATAACATTTTTGTGTATTTTCAATTCTTCATTCTTGACGAATTACTTATTTTAAAGAGTAGAAGTTATAATTCCATTTTGATTTAGGTATATTTCCACACAATTTTAGAATTTTGAAGGACTATTGGTATCGTACCACGTCGTTTTAAAATGACTCTAGAACTACCGGGACATTTTTAACCATCAGACTTACCTAGACTCTTCACAAAAATTCAAAATACCATTTAGGCGTAGACTAATGCGACAATTTTTAAGACCAATCTCAAGGATCATGTTATTTATAGAGAAGTTTTTATAAAACAGGATAAATTCACCATTTTTCATTTAGATTACTTTTTCCAATCACACAATACACACATGTAATAAAACAGTAATATTAGTTAGATAAAAAAGAGCCTCAGAGAAAAATCAAACTCTTAAGCACTCCGTGGAGGAGGTGAGTTGTGCATCTCGACCACCTTCTTCCAGCTTTCTCGGCTAGAAATCTCGTCCCACCACCTCCTAACATTCTTCCTTGAAGTAAAAAGTTGTGCTCTATCACATGCATTCACCAAATATTGTCCCATAGGCAGGTGAGAAAGATCGGCCAATGTGAACTCATCACCGGCCAAATATCGAGTCTCTCCAAGCTTGCTCTCATACACATCGAGCACTTTCTCAAGCTTTTCTTCATTTTGCTTGATCAAATCCTCGTCTGGCTTGATGTTCATCCGCGGTGCAAAAACTAGATGAAACACAAGAACTGCAGCTGCTGGATAGAAGTTTTGGCCTTCCACCTCTAACCATTGATCAATTGATGCCTTCTCTAGAGGGTTTGTTCCGTACAGTCTTTTGTTTCCTTGATTCGCGTACTTATTGCAGATGTATCTAGATATGGCTCTTGATTCTGGTCTTTAGCAATTTGACATGAAGAAGAATAAACAAATTAAGAGATCCAAAATTCAACAAATGCTGTCCCGGATAACTAAATTAGATGAAATAAATCAACCAACAGTTCCCATAATGCCTTCTCTGTCCAGCAAACATGTGGAAGCCACTTTCTTTTTGAAATAAAACCATTAATAAATTCCTACACTCTGAAGTCTAAGCAAATAAACAGCATATGGATTTCACTAAGGAAGTGGAAATTACCAAAGAGACTGATGCTTTCGTCCTGATAAACTGGTACTTGTCCAAATGGCTTTACGCAAATCGAATTACCAAAATATCAGGAAAATTCAAAAAAAAAAAAAAAAAACCATTACTCAAAATCCATCTGCAATGCACCAAAATTTATTGGGTAAATTTAGAAGTAATTTAACCTGCAGTTTGAGGTAATCAGGTTTCTTTTGTTCGCCTCTGTCCAAATTGATGGGAATGAGTTGAAACTGAACGTCTTTCTCGAGGAGGCAAGCCAGAACCCTTCTCACGGCGGCAGAAACTGGTGGTCCGTACACTGTCACGGCGGAGGTTGCCATGGGATCAACGGAGAAAAGTTGGTGTGATTCTTTGCTTCCTGCTTCTTTTGGCTTCTTGTCTTGATTTTAATGTGTTTCTTTTTCAACTGTTGGTGAACGGCCTTAGCTATCCTCTCTGTTTCCCGTTTGACTATTTAATAATTTTGTGGAATAAACGTATTCGATGTACTGAACCTTTTTAAGAAGTGCCACTAGGCAGGGCCGGCAATAGGCTAGGCGACCATGGCCATGCCTAGCCTAGGGACCCGGCTGGAAAGTGTTCAAAAGTCGAAGTCTTGATTTTTTTAACATTTATTGAAATAATAATAGAATTATTGAATTAGTATCTCTAGCAACGTGGGCGGTAAATCCTGCCTGAGGTTTAGCAGAAGATCATTTTTAGTCTTCTTAAATAGGATCCCGAGTATCAAGATCCATTCGAAAGTTAAGCTCTGTTTCAACTGCTTGAATCATTTTCTTGTAAGTGGCATTTACTGAAATGTGCAACTCTACTAAACTCTCATAACCGCAAGTCACAAAAATCTTGTTGTGGAGAATTGGAGATATATCACATCACTCGAGCTTGGACAAAGATCGAAAATACCATGTATAGTTATTGAGAAGTAGACTAGTGAAAAAGTTCAATCAGAGACATTTTCCAGGCATAACAGTTATAGGAGTACAAAGAAACAAGAAGCAGAGTTAAGAATGACATAGACAGAATAATAGATAGAAGAGCTTCAATGAGAAATCAAAGTCTTAAGCACTCCGTGGAGGAGGTGAGTTTGGCATCTCGACCACCTTCTTCCAGGTTTCTCGGCTAGAAATCTCGTCCCACCACCTACCAACATTCTTCCTTGAAGTAAAAAGTTCTGCTCTATGACATCCGTTCACCAAGTATTGTGCCATAGGCAAGTGAGAAAGATCGGCCAATGTGAATTCATCACCAGCCAAATATCGACTCTCTCCAAGCTTGTTCTCATACACATCGAGCACTTTCTCAAGCTTCTCTTCGTTTTGCTTGATCAAAGCCTCATCTTGCTTGATCTTCATCCGTGGTGCAAGAAGTAGTTGGTACACAAGAACTGAAACGGGTGGGTTGAAGTTTTGGCCCTCCACTTCTAACCATTGATCAATTGATGCCTTCTCTAAAGGGTTTGTCCCAAAAAGTCCTCTGTTTCCTTGATTTGCATACTTATCGCAAACGTATCTAGATATGGCTCTGGATTCTGCTTTTTAACAAAGATAGTACAGGGGAAAAAATGAATATCCAAATTCAATAACTGATGTCTAAGGAAACTTGATCATCATCGTGTCAAATCAAGTTTTCGACTTCAGAACTATATGATTAGCTTAATGGATTTTGTGAAGCGAAACCGTTTGTCCCTGGCTTGAGGCACCTTTCACTTTAAGATAAAAGTTGTATGGCCGAAATTTGAGGGTCGGAGACAACAATGTAGCATGAATTTGATCATAAGAAACTGTTTAATTAAGTTCTCGTCTAGGAAACAAGTAGAAGCCATTTTATTTCGAAATAAAACCGATAAATTCCCGACATTCTGAAATATAAACAATAAATAGCATATGAGGAAGTAGAAAATACCAAAGAGACTGATTCTGTCATCTTGGAAAACTGGTACTTGTCCAAATGGCTGTTCATAAATCAATCAAAACATCAAGCAAATGAAAAGCCCATAAAAAATCCATCTGAAATGCACCAAATTTATTGGGTAAATTCAGAAATAATTTAACCTGAAGTTTGAGGTAATCAGGTTTCTTTTGTTCACCTCTGACAAAATTGATGGGAATGAGTTGAAACTGGACATCTTTCTCGAGAAGGCAAGCCAGAACCCTTCTCACGGCGCCGGAGACTGGTGGTCCGTACACTTTCACGGTGGGGGCTGCCATGGGAACAAGGGAGGCGTAGCTTTGCTTCTTTTACTTGTTGAATCTGATTTATCAATGTGTTTGTTTTTCAACCGTTGGGAGATGGTATTGCTATCCTTTCTGTTTCCCCGTCTTTTTCGTAATTTTGAGCAATAATTGTATTTGATGCACTTAACCTTTTAAAAACATGCCACCAAGGTCCCTTAACTTCCTTTTCTTAAATATGAGGGGAAGGTCCCTAACCTTTTATTACTAACAAAAAAAAAAAAAAAAAAAACTTTTACCACATATAAGTCGTTGAAGGACATTTGTGTCCATCTCTTTAGTTCAATCCTTGATCTTCTTTCACTGAAAAAAATGGTTCAATTTTTGTTTTCTTTTCCTTCTCCTTCTTCCTTTAAATTATTGGATCGTAATATTTTCCGACAATAGTTAACACAATGTTTGATGCAAGAAACACATGACGTAGAATGAAACTCAAACCAGCATCCCGTTACTTAGTTTCCTTATGGAACTAATCTATGATGTAGTCTAATTTAAAAAAAAAAAAAAAATTGACTCCTCTAAGGCTACATGTTCCTTTTGCATTATATTCTATTAAATTAGTGAAGTGGATGAGGGGTCTGCAATATTGAAAAAATTCTTTTGACGTGGGAAACGAGTGTCAAACAATATGAAATTTTGAAAATGACTAGCTAGGGAAATAAAAAACACTCAACATCAAGTCTCGACTACAAGGTTTGGCCAATCAAAATATTTTTTGAACACGTTGAGACTTCACGAGTATTGACTATCACAATTTACTAAAATATATTATAACTTGTTCTACGAGCATCCAGTTGATAAAAAGTTGATTATGAAATTAGATAACTTAAAGGGTCATTATCTCCAATTTAAGACGTATCAAATGAATCAAACAAATTACAATAAATTTTTATATTTCATGGCAAAAAAGCTAAAAATATAAAACATAAACAAAAAGAAGGGGCTCAAATGTTGGGGCTCCATGCATTCCCAAAGACACCACCTTCCCTCCATCATTGTCTCAAAAATCACGAGGTTAATCAGTAGAGGAATATGAGCGTGCTTCAAATATAAATTTTTTTAATATATAAAATTTATTTTCTTAGAAATAATTCATGTCGTTTTTTTGGAAAAAAAGGGGCCACGAGGCCCACCCTCTAATTACAACCCTAGACGTTGGTTTTGGAACGAAATCACGTGAAAAAATTATATTTTGATATAAAACTCGTACTTTTCTTTACATCACAATGTTTTTTACTCATTTGACGTCAAAGTTATCTTTTCATCGTGCATCCTTCTTTGTATATTTTATTTATGTACAAGTAGCTTATCCAAAATTATATCATATAGAACATATTCAGTCACTGACGGATCTAGGCCCAGGCAAGCCCAGGCCATAGCCTGTGTTCGCCAATTTTTTTATTTTTTCTATAAAAAGAGTTAATTTTTTAAAAATTTCTTAGTCGAATTTATTTTTTTTATTGTAGTTTGTGTTATTAGAAAATCCTAGATCCGACACTGTATTTAGTACACCACATAAAACTAAGAAAATTTGGGATTAAAATGCCTCTCATCATTCTTATTAGGTTAAACCTTATTCTAGTTGGGCTATGAGTGAAGAAACTGAGTTTCGCACGTGGATTAGGATCACAAGTGGCGACATATGAAAAAGAAATTGTATTCTTCACACGATCAGTTAGCTCGAGCCATGCTACCCTAGCTCTCTATGTTAATCTACAAGTCAAACTTTTTTTTTTCTGAAAACATCTTCAAGTCAAACTATAATTTAATATCAGCTATATGGGTATTAAAAAAATTTTGACCAACTATATTCTCTATAAAAAAATAAATTTTTGCACTTTTAGAGCTTGTTTTGAAGCTCTTTATTTTTTAAATTTATATAGGGAATTTATAATTAGTGAAAATAAGTAATGGGAATTTAATTGAAGTTTGAAATGTGTAGTGATTATTGAGTAGTTGTCAAATAAACAGTCAAATCATAACAGGTGAAATTATAATAAAAAATAAAGAGTTTCAAACAAGCTCTAAATAATTTTTCTTTACATTTCACGACACATTCTTTTAAAAAATCAACTTTCAATATCAAAATCTATATAAAACTCCCTAAAACAAATTATAGAAGGGTCGGCGTATGTTAAGGAAGATCTTTTCATCATACAGTTAAAGCAGCGTAATTGTGAAGAGCTTTTACCATTACCATTTACCTTAGCTACCCCACAGCCTAAATATTCATAGAGGTATTAACTCCCTTGGGATTATCATAACTTTCACATGATTAATTAATGGGCTAATTTTTAATGATTGACTCAGAAAAGAGAGTCAAGATGATCAACCACTGAGTAATTACTCACTCATATAATTTCCCCAATCGATGATAGTAGAATTAAAGTCTATAAACATTTGAATTTCAGCCTTCGGTGCCTTTGGGGCGAAGCAAGGGTCTCGTCTCTTCATATCACTTCGCTTCCGGGGTTGATTTGGCATAACAATAATTTTAATTTTAATTAGTATTTAACAAATAATATTGTCACGACGAGTCACCTATATAATAATACTATTTATTTAAATTGAAAACACAACTTTAATTAGTTTAGTTTAATTGACATCTATTCATTGACAAAATGTATACAGCATACGGCGACACAAGAACCCTGTTATTTTTTAAATAAATTCTTAATAATTATTATTATATATTTAATTTGGCAGAGTAGAGACAAGAGAAAATGGGATTGCATTAATGAATGGGTTCGTTGAGGAAAAGGGGGGGTAATTAAATTGAATGGTAAGCCATAGACAAAAACAGACTGCATTTTTCAGATGAGATTCCACTTATGGGAATTAATATCCTGTCATCACTCTTCACTCTTCTTTGAGAAAGAGAAGGGTGGGGGGTTTTAGTTATGGGGATGATTCCTTTGTCTTAATTCACTATGCATGCATTTCCAGTTGAGAGAGAGTATGTACCAGTGGGATCCTCTTCACTAAAATATATCTCTTACCAACAAGTTAGTAAGGGTCCGATCTCAATTTTCCTAGAGACAGCCCACAGCCAAAACGCATTTTTTATTTTCTTGAAAACGGGCAGTTGGTAATCAAGATGGTCCCCCTAGGTCTTACCCTTGAATTTTACTGAACACGAGTTATTTATAAAAATTTCAATAGATCAGCCCATGAAGTTGGTATAATATTATACTTGAAGTTCACGTGACAAGCAACATACACTCACATGGGACATGAGGTGCCATGACAGCACCTCCTGAAGGTATACATGCATACATATGCCATATACAAACGTTTAGTCGGGGTGCTGGTTTTTTGCATAATAAATGGGGCTGGTCCTGCTTTTCTCGTGTTGGGTAGTCGAGGGTTTTAAATGCACCACCAAATCTTTCTTCTAAAGGGATCCAATTATTTTCTATATTTCTTCATTCCCCTCTCCCCTCCCTCCTTCACGATCATTTTCCAACCCCTCTTGCCATAGAAATTAAACGGCACGATCGAGGTTCCTTTTTTGCGCCCATATACGGGTTGAAATAGTCACTATGATGTTGGCTCGGCCCACTCAGAAGTCACATATGTCTATGGTATTGAATCTTGAGAGGTTGATATTAGTAAGGTTTGTTTTTGGTGATTCTGATTGAGCCGCGCCAATATCTTAGTGTGCTTTTTCATGCATAAACTGATTTTGTATTTGATATCTCTCGAGGGGCTAGCTACAATGTACTGCAGTCTCAACTCAAGGTTTGTATACTTCTTTCCTTTTACTTTCAATGTGAAGAAAAAATGTATAATTTATCATTTTTGGCAATATTCTCCTTTATTTTTGCATTGTTACAAGAAAAATAATCCACTATAGAGTTTCAATTTCTTTTCCTCTTTTTTCTTTTTAAGGGGTATGGTGGATCTTGGAATATAAACTATAATTGGAACGAAGACTTTAAAACCCCGGGGGTGGGGGTGGGGATGGAATTGTTAGTGGCATTTTTTTCCCCATAAAACAAAAGCACGATAAATTGGAATGAAGCAATCATCACTTGTTTTGTTTTTAGTTCTAGACTAGATAGATTTTCTTTTCAAGATTTGTGCCATAAATGTAATAGGAAAAATGTCAAAAACTATGATTTATAAGGAAAAATATGATATATTTTCATTGTATATAGTTAGGTAGATTAACAGACTAATAATAGAGTTTCGACTTTCGAGACTGAGCGTCGCCGCATCACGAAAGACTTCATTTTTGCAGATACAGAGAAAAGAAATGAATTCGACTTGACGAAACATGTCTCATTGAAAGAAGTTAGCAATGGTTGTGGGGCAATATAACAATTATGATATACCAAATAAA
This sequence comes from Nyctanthes arbor-tristis, assembly GCA_963692815.1. Lineage (NCBI taxonomy): Eukaryota > Viridiplantae > Streptophyta > Magnoliopsida > Lamiales > Oleaceae > Nyctanthes > Nyctanthes arbor-tristis. Next base: position 2,232 of record CAVNYN010214672.1, on the reverse strand, counting down.
GGGGGAGCATTTATTAGATTTAGATGGCCATATATATTGTCACTATAGGAAACTAGTTAGGGAGATATTCGAAAATTGACATCAAAAGGCCAAAAAGATCGAAACAAAACAAAAAGGAATTAATTTCAAAGTTAGATTGATATTAGGCATAATGTAATATTTTACATGACAATATATTATGCATTGTAACTATAGTTTGTCGTCAGCTTTTTTTTTTTTTTGCCCCTCCAATACAAGGGGGAGGAATATGTATGGTTCAAACTCAAGACCTCTCACTTGAAATGTGAGAACTTAATCATTGCATCATTTGTCCAAACCACTAGTTACTCATCAACTTATAATTATGCTCATTTTCCCGTCTTAATTTTGGGCAATTTCAATTGCGTAAAGAAACTTAAGTTGCTAGTATAGAAGATCCTCAAACGCTGGAGCAAGAACTAACTTCTTGAACTCTCCCCTCTAAGATGTAATTACTAGTCTTACTAAATGTTGTATATATAGATCATGATGTGATGAACTCAAAGCTCTACTTGACTTGAACAAGTCTTGTGTTTTGGCTAATATTTTTATGCAACTAGGGGGTAGGCCGGAGGAGGGAGGAATTTATGGCAAATCCAACAAATTTTGGTATTGGCCAAACGGAAACAAAAGGAATGAACTCTGAGTGGACCACGTTTAGAGAGTGTTTTAATAATTCAGACATGACTAGTCACTTCACCAGTGACCCACCATCTATGCAGTTCATGTTGCTCTATCAGACTTAACAGCAATTAGATTATTCAAAATCTGAAAGCTCATTAAGTTTTCATAAAAGTTAGATGACGGGAAACCATTAGATTTTTTCTTCTTAACTCCATTTTACCTTTCCTTTGGTTACCATCTTCCAAACAATCTCGACCTCTCAATCAAAAATTATTATTGAATAATTTTTATTAATAATAATAATAATATTATTATTATTATTATTCAAGGGGAGGGAACTTTCATAAATTCGTTTCTTTTTCCAAATTCTTTTACCTATGCTTCCATTCGGTTCAAACATCTGTTCTTGAGGTCTTTTTCATCTAATGCATATCATAGCTTAAAAAAATGTTAATACTATAATCTTTAAATTTTGGTACGAAACAGTGGCCATACTTGTAGGTGTCTCCTAGATTAAGGAAATCATAGTAATAAGTAGTACTCTCTCTGTCTCACAAAGATAAACGGGTAATTAATTTCATACGAATTAAGAAATTGTTGTTAATATGGTTGGGAAAATTAATTTTACTTGCATTTTCCATTTATACCCTTCTGTATCATTAATATTGAATTGCATTGGTAGGTGATGTGGATAATTAATTAGAGACAAAACATGAAAACAAAATATTAAATCCATGCTCTATTCAGTAAGTGGTCTATCTTTGTGAGACGGATAAAAACGGAATACTGAACTATCTTTGTGGAACGGAGGGAGTACCAACTATCATTAATGTTGATATAACAAGTGAACAAATATCATCATTTCACCATATATAATAACATACTACACACTTTTGTTTCCTTTGCATTCCCTCTCTTGTTTGCAATTAATTTGATTTCTTCTTTTTGGTGGACATTTATTTCACTTTGTGATTTCTACTTGAGCCTGATTTGATTTTGTAGGAGTTAGTTGAAGAGAGTAAATGTAAAGAAATGTGATTGTTGGGAGAATCATAAATATGAAGAGCAACTTACATTGGTATTGATAAGGAAGAAAAAGATTCTTGTCTGAACATGTTACCAACACTAGCCCTCTTTGCCTTTATTTTTGCAGTCAGACAAAGATTCCCTTATTAAACACTATGCTCATTTACTACTTTATTACTTTTTATTCATTTTCTTTTTTAGGGTTAATTCAATATTTAGTTAATTTTTTACCGTGCTTTTTGAGCCTGACCTCTATATATATATACACATATATATCACAAACTAGTTGATACTTATCACAAACTTTTAAACGACAAATTTTTGAAGGCACCAATCGAAGAAATAACCCAACTCTCTCCATCTCTGCGGAGTCACACGCAAAATTGTCTTCCCTCAGATCCGATCTCTGCAGATCCAAAAATGTCGTCAGCCTTCAGCGGCGATGAAACGGCACCGTTCTTCGGATTCCTTGGCGCCGCGTCTGCTCTAGTTTTTTCCTGTACTTTTCCGATATACAGATCTATGGTCAAAACAGTAATTTCGACGACTGACGCAATTTCTATT
>CAVNYN010214663.1:0-108438 GCA_963692815.1 Nyctanthes arbor-tristis | reverse complement strand
CAAAAACAACCGCAACCGCAACGTTGTGGGTGGGGTAGGTGGGGTGGTCGGGGTGGTGGTCACGGTGGTGACTCGGTTGTGTTGTATTGTGTTGTTGATGACTCGGGTGGTGGTCGTGGTGGTTGTGTTGTTGTGATTCGATTGTTCTGCCGAGTTACATTGGTGTGACTCAGTATTTTGAAATTGTGTTTGATTTTGACTCAATGTTTTGGTGATTTATTTTTGTTATGACTTGGTGTTTTGGTGAATTTTTTTTGTTGTGACTTGGTGTTTTAACGAGTTGTTTTTATTGTGACTTAGTGTTTTAGAGTTGTGTTTGATTTTGGCTCGGTGTTTTAGTGAATCATTTTTGTTATGACTCAGTGTTTTGGCGAGTTATTTTTGTTGTGACTCGGTGTTTTAGAGTTGTGTTTGATTTTTACTCAGTGTTTTAGGGAGTTGTTTTTATTGTGACTCGGTGTTTTGGAGTTGTGTTTGATTTATTTTGGCAAGTTGTTTTTGTGGTGACTCAATGTTTTGAGAACTGTTTTTATTGTGACTCTATGTTTTGACGAGTTGTTTTGTTGCGAATTACTTTTGTTGTGATTCGGTGTTTTCATGAGCTGTTTTTGTTGCGACTCATTGTTTTGTCGAGTTGTTTTAGTATGACTCAGTGTTTTTGACGAATTGTAATTGTTGTGTATAAAATTAGTTGAAACATTTAATTTTTTTTTAAAAAAAACCCATCATATAACTTAATTTTAAAAAGTGTGTAAAAAACTTTTGTATTTTTCAAGTTATCCATGTTGATAATGGACCGCCACTTTCATTAATGTTTACATGAGCTCGATGGGCTGGGTTTTGGCCCGTTTAATTCGAGTTACACTCTAGATTCAAGACCCAAGTGACTAAACAGGCTGAAATTAGATTAATGGGCCATCGACTGTTTACTAGTTTTTGGGCATTATTCAATGATTGATAATTGGGCAATTCCAAGGTATAATTAGGAAAATCCGACACTTTTGAAAGCTGGTTGTAAAAATCATGAGGCAAATACAACTTTTGGAAATTTCAGGTGCCCAACCTCTCCCACACCCCACGACCCTATGTGTTTGCTTCTCCATTCTGACTCTCTCTCTCTCCCCCTCTTTGATCTTTCTCTCTCAACATGGCCAATATCACTGTCGTCCTAGCCACCACCTGAAATCATGAATATCATTCATTTAATAATCATCGTGAAATCCACTAGAAAGCATTATAAAAGCATTTCATTTCAAGATCATCATAAAATTTTCTCCAAAGAGTATCCAACATCACATGATCATGATATTAAGTCATATGCGCGTAGACATCAGCTTGGGCCATAGGTATTATGACTCTTTTGCCCTAGGCGGCACAACAACTAGTTTGAGCCATAACTAGCATATAGGCTCCTTCGCTTGGGCGGCGTTCATTTGGTTAGCTTGAGCTAGAGGCCCCTTCGCCTGCAGGCGATATATTCTTAACATTGGATACAATTTTGGGGTTTTTCATGCATCATAAGTTATATTTCAAATAAAACTTTTCTCTAAAAAGCATGAAGTATCATTTCATAAAAATACATCATCATAATATATATCAAGTCTATGTGAATTCAATTATAATTCAACTTTCATTTAAAAAAAAAAAAGAAGGAAGAGGAAGATCTCCACTCACTGGCTAAGTAGCATCCTTCTGTGATTCATTTCCTTTTAACTTTTATTATTTCCTATAACATTATATGAAAATTCTACTTAACATTTAATACATTTCTGATGAACTTCTTATATTTCACAAATCACACAATTTAATTCTTTTACTTTTCTTTCCTTAATCCTATTTATCTTCTTTCTAATTTATTTACTAGTTGAACATTTTCTAATTCAACTACTTTTATCAACATGAAATTTCCTTTTGGATCACAAGTCCTCTATTGATTTAACTCCTTCAAGTTTGTTTCATTTTCTAATTAGGCATATAGTTGTTCCTTTTATATACTTATCCTAGACTTTATTCTATCTTAAAATTGTAATAATATCAAATGTTAGAATCCCAAATTCCCACCAACATAATATTTCCTTTTGATCACAATTGACCTATTCCATTAAATCCATCAAGATTCTTCATTTCCGAATAGATTCATGATTGTTCCCTTCATATAATTGTTCCAGACTACTTCATCTTACCATGTGTCATGGTAGCACATATTAAACCCTCAAATACCCACTAATTCTCCATTTTCATTCTTAACTACCCTCAAATGCCCACTAATTCTCCATTTTCATTATTAACTAAACTTTTCCGTCAATTTTGTGCACCACTTAGTGAATTAAAGACTCAATTCAACTCTTCAACAAAGAATGAGTTCCCCTATTTTGGGCAGAGTACATATAAAGCCATTTTATATTTAAGAACGGTGTGACATGGTTACGAAAATTTCCCATAAGGTAGAACACTTATATAAGTTCCTCATATATGAAATTGAGCTCAAGAAAAACATGTTAGCAACACCAAAATATTTTTCCACTTCCCAAAATATGTTCTCGAGCAGAAACTGACTGCCTTCACCAAATATGTCCGAAAAACTCCTACTGGTCTCCAAAATGATTTCATTCCAATTTTGGATGATAGATAACTCATATAAGATCATTTCGAACTTGTATCATATTAAAATTCAACATATACTGTTAGTTATCAACTTCCAAAGTCGAAGGGCATGCATCTAAATTCTATACCAAAAGTCCTTCTATTAAATTCATACATACATACTTGGCTTGCTAGAATTCCATATTAATTTCTTATGCTTCCCTCAATAACTTCACTACAAAAATCTCATACCAATCAAGAAAGCTAAATACATGTAACTTATATCTACCAATTCATTATTTTCCCTTTTTATTTAATCCATATTTACATACTTGATTTCATAAAATCACATTAACTTCATAACATTCCATTTAACTCCAATTCACCATTCTATATCAATTAAATCCATGAATACTAACGTTAGAAGTCCAATACTCAATTTCTTGACAATTTTCATCTTAATAACCCCAATAACACTTCATTTAAAAATTTACAGCTTTGATTTTCCTTTCAAAACTATGATTTCATACACTAATTTTATATAATTCTTTTCTAATCTTCACATAATTTCAATTTCATGTCTAAGATTAATTGCATACCATTTAAACCAATAGAAAATCAAATCAAATCAAAATCAACTATTTCATTCTATAAAATTTCTTACCCAACTAAACCCTAAAATTTACCTGAATTTAATGCTTAAAAGTGAGTATTACTTATATTTGAATGCTTAAAAGTGACTATTACTTACATTTGTAGGTACTTCCTTGGCTTGAAGATGTCTGTCTTCCGAGCCATCTCCCTCTCTCTCTCTCTCTCTCTCTCTCTCTCTCTCTCTCTCTCTCGCCTCTCTTTTCCCATTCCCTCTGTGTATGTGTGTTTCAAATGCCCAAATTCAAAAGAAACTCTAGATGTATAGGAAAATTTGCACCCAAACTCCAACTTCTTGCCCTGCTTCATTTTGGTCCCCCTTCTCTCTCTCTCCACATCTCTCTTTTTCTCAGTCCTTCCATTTCAATACAAATCGGATATTTGTTTTAATTATTCATATTTGCTCCTCAAGTCCACCAATTGTTGTAAAACTTAATTTTAAACCGTTAACTTCCAAGTATATATCGTTTGGTCCTTAATTTATCTAATCACTTACAAGATAGACTTAATAATTAAAATAACACTTTCTTATCCAAACTCAACCATGATTTTACCATTTAACACTTTATTTTAATTGGTAAGAGTTAAATTTTGAAAATAACAAAGCAAGTCGTCACAATCGCCACCACAACTGCCACCGCTGCGCTCCCACCACAGATCGGAAGCTGTTGCTACTACCGTTACTGTCGTGCGCCTCCACTTGCCCTACCACCACTTCGCTGCTGTAACAACTGTTGCGGCAGTCGCTCGCACCACCAGCCGTGCTCCCCACCACCACAAAGTACCACGTTGTTGCCACGACTGTTGGCGGCGGCGCTGTTGTTTGATGTTGTCGTCGGAATGTTTTCTTGCTGCTGAGTCTGCATATTCAATGTTTTTTTTTTTTTTAACTTTCACACTTAGCGGCTGAAAACCTATTTGGTTACTTTATCTCTTTTTTTTTTTCATTTTGTTACCATTTATCATGGTTGTTACCATCTCTCGGTTGACTTTTTTTTCCGTTTTATTTTCCTATGTTACTATTCATCGGGGTTGTTACCATCTTCCAGTTGATATTTTTTTTTGAGTTTATTTTCATATGTTACCATGCTCGTTTTGTTATTTGCCTATGATTTATCATTTTGTTACCATTTATCGGGTTTATTACCATTTCTTTGTTATGAATTTTTTGAAAGCAATGACGTCGGCTACACTAAAAACACATATTCTTTTTATTGACAAATTTACTATTTTTTTATTGTTAATGTGGTATTTTTCCGGGTGGTAATATTTGTTTTATGAACGGTAAAATTGTTACTATCTTTGTGGCGTGGCGGTGTAGGTGGTTGACGGCGGTCTCGAGTTGAAAATATTGTTTGCGGTATATAAAGATGAATATTTTTTTATTGAAAAAATTTATATTTAAGTAATTATTATTATAATTATAATTTATAAAAAATAATAAGTAATAAAGAATTGAATTTTAATTAAAATTTTAGGGTAGTTTTAGAATAGAAAATGATATTTTTGCAATTACTTTCAATAGAAGGATATTTTTTAACATTCTATTATAAATGGTAGTTTTTATGTGAAGAACTCTTATTATTATTACAACATTTTTAGTTAATAAAAAAATCTCAAAGTTGTAGTAGGTGAAATCTGTTAAATTTATCGTCATTAACATTGAATTATAATGAGAAATTATAGTGAAGTGAAATGAGTGATGTAGATTTAATGAAAACTTGAAATTTATGGTTATAAATGAGTAATTTTCAAATCAGTAGTAGATGAAATTATAATGTGAATTGATAAAGAGAATCAAACAAGTTTCCCCAAAAATAAACCAATATTTTTTTAAGTGAACATTCTTTGTGGGTTATATATCACTAATATATAAAAAGCTAACATCTCAAATCACTGTTCATTCAACAGTAACTTTTTCCTCTCTTTTTTTTTTGTGTGTCTCTTTCAGTTTGCTATCCACGCTGGAAACTTCTATATTTTTCTTTTCCTTTTTTTTTTTAAGTTTGCTGAGCCTACCTTTTTTTCTTCTTTTTTTTCCTTTTTTTTTGAGTTTTTATTTTGTAATGTGTTTTGAAAATGAGTATGTGCAAAACTACTGTGTTCATCTATATGTTTATGTATTTTTCAGGCGCATATGTGTAATGCATCTATGAGTTTATCTATCTTTTGTAGTTTTCTTCTTTTTCGTTTTCTGGGCTTATGATTTAATAACAAAAAAATTATACGCCTACCTTTTTTCTTCTTTTTTTTTCGCTTTTTTTGAGTTTTTAGTTTGTGATGAGTTTTGAAAATAAATGTGCAAAATCACTATATTCATCTATATGTTTATGTATTTTTCTAATACATGTGTGTAATGTATCTATACGTTTATCTATCTTTTGTAATTTTCTTCTTTTTCGTTTTCTGGGCTAATGATTTACTCAGCAAAAATTATACGATTAGTAGGTATATAATAGTGGCGAGTTTTGCCTCAAATCTTTAACTAGGGTGATGATATTGTAAATGCTTATTTTTTTTAATGAAGTAAGACATACTTGTAGCTTTTATATTTAGTTTCTAATATATTTATTTTCTCAAGTCTTTTCTTTATACCAGAATTTATTTTATTTTATCAAATATGTTTATTTTCTCAAGTCTTCTCTTTATACCATACATTATTTTATTTTATTTATATAAATATGGGGCCTCATATATGAAAATTACTTCCTATTTGTATATATCAAACGTTTTAGAAACGAAAAAGCAAGCTCAATGAGCAATCAAAAGGACCATTTTATAATGTAATTTTGGCTTTTTAAAATGAAAATGTGCGCCATTTACTTTAGATTTGAAATTTTATTCATAGACAAGTACTATATGTTATGTATTGTAGTTTATTTTATTTTATTATTAAAGCAAATATTATTAAAGTTTTATGTATTATTAATTACGCGCACTGTATAACAATATCTATGCGAATTTGAACTAAAAATGAAATGTAATACGTGCAACGCACATACAAACACTAGTGTATGATAAAAATGAATAGCGAACCTGCTTGGCAAAAAGCTGATCTTTGAACAGAAAAAACGTTTCTATGTGCATAATTGGCTCTCGTTGAAAATTAGTTAAAAAATGACGAAATTTTAAATAAAGTAAAAATGGTGAGCCATACAAGCCAAGCGCAAAACTTGACTCGGCTCGCAAGTAGCAAAAGAGACAGACCCATGGCTGAGCACGGAAAAATAACCATTTGTCTGAGTAGACAAGCTTGAGTTGAGCTTGGACAATGTCGATAAACTAAGCTACGCTCAACAATTTGCCAACCTTACCGTCATTGTAACGTTTTATATTCATTTTAAAATAAAAATTAACCAAATGATTTTTGTACTTGTCCACCACTCATTTTTGTTGAAATAGCACAACTCATCTACTTATACTACCATTTGTATTCGTTTTAAAATAGAAATATACCTGAGCTTTACTTAGTACATTAATTACTTTGTCTACTTGTTTAAATGTTAAAGACATCAATTAACATCAAGAAATCACAGAATATCTCTAACATTTCACACACCCATTTGCAGAAATGGAAACAATATATACTAGAAAATACAAATTAAAGTACCTAACATACACTACTTACTCATATATACTCCAATTTCTCATCCGATTACGTTCTCAAATGTATTCAACTAATTAAAATAATAAACGAATTTAAGTAGGGGCAAAGGGGAAAAAAATCAAAATTGTGGCTTGAAACATTCTCCAGGCAACCATCCACGGAATCTTTTTATATCTTTGCAATAATCATAAATCATGTACTTATTTCTGACTGAATTCATCTGCTTTTGCTTTTCAGAGCTCAGTTGGGTGTATGGAGGAGAATTCCACCAGTTTTCAGGTGTGGATGCAGCACATTGCTTTATACTAACTGGCCCATTATACTGGCAAGCACTCAGCCGAAACCCGCGGAATCGGGAGACGAACGGGGCCGCGTTCCAGTCTATTTTGTCGAGCCCGCCTCTTGTCGCCCAGCTGTCCGCATTCCAAATGCTCGAGTAAACCGTCATTGCTTGTTGGTTTGGATAAGGAATTCCGTCTCTTACGTAGTTTTTGTATACTCTTATTGGCACACCATCAACGTACCAACTGAGAAAACAGAAAGAAGTTAAAATCTTGTTTCTTAAGAGTGCGAAATATATAGATCAAAGAAACATTTGAAATAGTTTTGAACTCACACAATCTCAATGGGATTCCAATGTATGGTATAGTTGTGGTAATCTTCAGTCGGATCAAACCATAGGTAAAATTGCTGTTCTCTGCCTCCACCTCCTAGTGTATACACATTTGTGTGGACAGTGTAAGGTTCTCCGGACACGTTCCCGATGAACTCGAAGTCGATCTCGTCGTGCCTGTCGCCGGTTGAAGATAGCTGCCGAAATTTTGAAACAAAAGATCAAGAATCGAACAGAGAAGGCTTTGATCGTCAACCAAAGTCGCGGATAGGGGAATGAACTTACATAGTAAGCGGTAACTGTGCCAGCTGAATTCCCAGCTGGTAGCTTTATTTGCATCTCAATGCTTCCAAATAAAAATGAACCGTTCGATTGCATGCCCGAACCTAAAATCCAACAGTTCAAACTTTTTAGACGAGTTGGTCGACAAAACTAATTATTCACGAAAAAACACAAAAATGCAGACCCCAAAGGAACAATTGACTCACCGGAATATTGATCCAAGACGAGCGTCGCATCGTCCCCGCTCTCCAGAAACACAGAATGTTCAGTACCCCAGCTTATGTACATATCTTTCACAAAACTTCCATCGACAAAACTTGAATGAAATGTCACAATTGAAACGCAAAGAGCCAAGAACACAACCCACAAATTATTTGTCATTTTGAGTTTGGCAAAGAAAGAGTCTTGCATTGCTAGTATCTTTTTCTTTATAAGATCGGAAGAGCACACGTAATTAATGCCTTCTCGAGATGATCCCTTTATGTTCTTGGATGCCATGATTCGATTTAATAATAATAGTAATTGGAAGCAACAATTGATATACGCGGTAACGTGACAAATGTATCCAAATATTGGTGCGTATTACCCATTAATTGTAGTTAATTAATTAGTCCCTAATAAATATAACTTCTTCCTTCATTTTCCCCCCACATGCACCAGTGATGTAGTAATAAAAGACCGTCCAAATAGCTTGCATGACAAATAACGACAGACAACCAATCCAATATTAATTAAGTATTCATTTGGCTCGCATTGTAACAGGAATGTATTATAATTTCACCACATTAAATCATAACTTTTTACTTTTCAATAAAATTTAACCAATCAAATTAAACCACGCGTCACAAAAATTCAAATTTCAAAATATATTATAACACAATATAATTATAAAAGATACCAAACGGACCCTAAATAAACATCATTGGGGAAACTACATATTTCATGTATAGGACGTTAAGAAATACGAATTGTGTCTCAATTCTAATAAGAAAGCTAAAATATCTAAAAGGTCATGACTAGACGATATCTCACTACAGAAGTCAAAATTTATTAATGGATGAAGACTCGAAAAACTAACAATCCCATCTGAGTGTCATTTATGGAACCCGATGTTCTGTGTGGCTACATGTATACACACTACATATATACATGTAATTACGTAACTTGTATATACATAACAGTCACATAACATGCATATAGTCATATGACACAATCAAGTATAACAACCATATATTATATATTGTTATAATAGAGATTCGCGTAACTCAAATGCCCAATATTTTCTAGGACCCTAAATAGTATTTTTAGCGTTACGAGAATCAAAAAAAAAAAAAAAAAAAGTATATTTAATTAATCAATTATATTGGTACTTGTAACTTTATGCACAGTTGTAATATTATGAAAATTAAATTGGTACAAGGTGTTGCCCTGTTGGAACCGCGTTGGTTAGGAGGGATACGTGGATGAGACTAATTGTAAAGAGATATAAGCATAATGTTAGGCAGTACTAGTGATGTTGAGTACCAATTACACGTCATCATATGTGCATTCAATTTTCTTGTCAAAGTTTGGTGATGTTATGCCGTCAGACTCACATGTGAAGGGCAAAGACACACGTCACCTGCAAACCTTTGATAGGAGACCAAAATCAATTATATGTGGTGCACTAAGTGTTAAATTAAATTGAATTAAAAGTATACATATATTACTTACTTAATTTAACTAATCATTTAATGTCATATTAACGGTTGTTAAACACAAATGATGCTATTGTACTCGAGAGGTAAACAATCATAGTGCATCTCCCCAAGATTCCCCCACTTTATTCAAATTTTGCACACAATAATTAAAGTAAAAATAGGTTATATATTCTCGTCTCGTGATGGGGATATCACACTTTTATGTTCGATCTTGGACCTAGATACTTCTAAACTTTAATCATTTTATTTCTTTTTAAAATCAAAGCACTGACTATACAGGTCAGGGGGCAGAAAATTTCAAAAACCATGTTCAAACATCCATAAATTAATTAATAACGTTCAGATAATTGAAATCTATCAATTAAAGGATTAATTAACATATCGATAAATATTATTTTACAGAATTCATTTATGATTCTGACAATAATATATATTTAACTAACTAATTATTAATTGCGTTCTACGTTACTATATTAATATTAATAATAAGGAAAATTATTAAGAGTTTCCGTTAGAATCACGAAGTTGTAGAAGATATAACAAAAGCTTTGGAGGGGGGAAAATGAAGCTATTAATGACACCTCCCATCGTATCTATTTTACAATTTTAATATTCAACTTTGAATTGAATTCTATGTGTTTTAAATAGAGTGTATATCGTGTGCTTATTGTACATGTGTGGACTCGATACGTGTAGGTCAACCACACGTATGCACTCATTTGATCATTTTGACCGTAAATTTGAAAAATTTTTGTGACAGTGCATAACGTATATAACATTACACACTTTAAGATGCTGCTTCTATCTGATCTGAGCATATAGGAAGATTAAAATCAAATTTCAACCAGATATAAAAATAGTAGTAGTAAATTATCTTTAGTTTTTCAGAAAACTATTATTGATTTATTTATGAATTTCCCTACTTATTTAGATACTTTTTTTTAGAAAAAGAATATTCAACTACATTTTAAATAAGTACGTGTTTTCTTATAATTTTCAAAATTATCAATTTATCCCACGTCTTACATCTACGTTTAGACTAGAAGAAAGCATGAAAATTCGAAAACACGCATTTTCATCAAGGATTTTCATTGTGAACAAGGACCGATCTAGCTAGCATTTCATTTTACAACCTGTAAAGGGAAAAGAAAGAGGAAAAAGAAAAGCAAACTTCTTTTCCCCTGAAAGTAAAAGAAAAGAACACTTAATTGAACTAAAAATATATGCAAAGTAAGTTGGAAAAAAAAATGAAAAATCTATAAAGTAGAATTTGATTAATTTAATAGGTAGTCGGGGTCATTTCTACAGAAATTTGCTTGCGGTGATCAAGGCAAGCTACTCACTCAATCAAGGATGAACAATAATAGTTTTAAAAATTATTATTATGGTCACTGATCTAGAATTAATTAATTCTCAATCATCGTAGTATAAGTAGTATTTTTCTATGCTTAATCCTTAATCAAGCACAAATTTAACTTGTACTACTATAGTCGAACAATTGATGAAGGTGCCCCCTTCCATGGTTAAATTACATTATAATTTATAAATTTACCATAAAAATAAAATAAATAATCAACATGTCTTTAATCACAGGCGGGAAAAAAGAAGAAATAGATTAAAAATTGTTCTGCAACTACCGCATTATGTTTGGGCACCTACCGCAATATGTTTGGGCACCCATGCATTCCAGAAATCCTCTGAGACAACTGTATCCAACATATAACAAACTTCCGAACCATTCATGTGAAGTAAAAGCGCCAGCGGAGGGCATCTTTGTGGCATACTTGAAATCTGACACTTAACGATAGAAATGTCAGTTATTTTTTCTTTTATTCATCCATAAGGTGCCACTTACTGGCGCTAGAAACTTTTCAGAGATAAAATTATTTATACATTAAAGTTAGTATAATTTAATGCTTGACATAGATACATGTGGTTCATGTAATTTTTATTGCTTTAAATAATGTCACGTGACATATTATAATCTAGATTATAATCTAAAAAGTTGTCAAACACTTTGTTAATGTTGGTTTTTTTTGGGATTAGTGTAGTAGTAATTGGAGTATGGGAAGTAGAATTGAATAAAGGATCAAAGAAGTGGAAAGTTTTTAGTATTTAGTGGAAAGTAAATTTTCACACAAAAGTTTCACTCAAAATTTTCATACAAGTTTTCATTCAAATTCTTCATATAATTGTTTCCTCTCAAAGTTTCTCTCACAAAATTTTCACTCAATTTCCCTTCAAAAATTTATGTTACAAATTCAATCTTCTTGGGCCTATTTATAGACATGGGTTGTCGGTGGCATCCACCAACTTGTGGTCCAAATTTTTCAAACTAGAACATTCTATAATTTTCTTACACCGGTCTATGTTTCTCTAGAAATTTTTCACTTCTTGAAATATCTAGAAATGGGACCAATTTCTTTAGTTAATCAAAATATGAGAAGGTGTCTTAGATTGATGAAGTGTTTTGTGCAAATGGTTTGTGAAAGAAGAAAAAAATTTCGTCATTTATAATTGTGCGAAAGCAAAAAGTAAATACTATGCAACTGCATAGTTGTATGAAAATAGAATGCAATATTGACCGTTTAAAATTATGCGGCGACATGGTTTGTCAGTTTTTCTATGGTGTCTAATAGATACCATCTATAGAATCTAAATTGTGATATGACAAGTGTCTATTGGACACATTACTACATCACAGTTTGGACTCTATGTGTCTAATAGACACTTGCCACATCACAGTTTGGACTCTATGTGTCTAATAGACACTTACTACATCACAGTTTGGACTCTATGTGTCTAATAGACACTTGCCACATCACAGTTTAGACTATAGTTCGGATTGAGTTGTTTTAAATAAATTTTGAGTTCCCCCAACCAAATTGTGACACGTGGCTCGACGAGCACCGTACATTTGGCGTCAAACTGTCTGAGAAGTTCTTCCACTTTGCATTATCTTTCAATTAAGTTATTGTACTTTAGTTTATGTCAATTAGGGACTAAATTATTTCTCTAGTGTCAATTGAGTAACAATCTTTTAATTTTTCTAATACAATTCAAGAATTCTTACAATGATATTCAAATAATTCTTGTGACATTTCAAACGATTATTTGATCATTGTCAAAATAACATTTACATTATCAATAGCAAACTCATGTGGTTATATAATATAAGTTATATAACCATTACAATTGTCAATCATTATCAATGCAATGTCAACAATCACTTTCTAATTCCAATTCATTGTCTAAATATCAATTATGTTACCAATGATCATGTTCTAATTCTTAACATTTATTTGAGTAATAATCTTGAAGTTCAATACAATTTCATTGTTATATTCTAATTCTTGATAATCTTGTAACAATTCAAATATAATCACATTGTCATAATATCTAATGGACATCATAGAAAAATCTAAGGTTTGTACCTTGTGGCCGCACAAGTCACCCGTTCTTGTGAATCGATTTAGGGTTAATTTCACAAATCGTCCCCAACCTTTCAGTTTAGTCTTGATTTTGTCCCCAACTTTTGTTTTGTGGCACCACAACCCCCAACCTTTGATAAATATGTATAAATCGTCCCTTTTTATACTATTCCACCAAAATTTTAACAAAAAGACGATTATACCCCCTTAAACCTTTTAATTTTTTTTTAAAAAATATTTAAAAATAATAAAAAAACTTAAAAACTACCCCACCCACGTCCTCCTCCCCCCTTTGGACAAAAGTCCAGCCGGAGTTGCGCCGGAGCAGCACAAATGGGCGGAGAATCCCCCCATTTCGCTGTCATTTCCAACAGCGAAATGGGGGGATTCTCTCCCCTATTTTGGCAGCAAATACTGAGAAGCAACTCCAGCTGGCGGTTGGACTTCTAGCCAAAGTGGGTGGGTGGGGTGGTTTTAAGTTTTTTATTATTTTCAAACTTTTTTTAAAAAAGTTTAAAAGGTTTAAGGAGATATAATCGTTTTTTTGTTAAAATTTTGGTGAAATAGTGTAAAAAGAGACGATTTGTGCATATTTATCAAATGTTAAGGGCTGTGAGGTGATAAAATAAAAGTTAAAGATAAAATTGAGACTAAACTAAAAGGATGGAAATGATTTGTGAAATTAACCCATCGATTCATTCTTCTAAGGCATCTTTTTGTGAAAATTTACACTCATTTAAATTGACGTCTATTCGTGCGAACACTTGAGTACAGCACATTAATATCCTACACTCATTGATGAGGCAGCTGCCATCGCAGAGTTGGGCCCTTATAATACATGTCTAACTTCTTTATATAATATATATTTTTTTTAATTTACAAAGGAGGAAAAAAATGGGGCCAATTGGGGGCCCCAGGCCGACTATAGGCCCCAGGCTCTGCGAGTGTCTCTTTAAGATCAAACTCAAATATCTTAAGTTTATCAATTTCACGAACTTTTGCTTGGGGAAAAAATTTCAGCGCCCTAAAAATACTTAACACTCAATACTCTTAACTAATCAATAATTTACATGCCGGATTCAAGACCCAAATTAGAAGGTTTGATTAATTCTCAAAACTCTTTTCGAGTGAAAGATCCATAAACAATTTCCAAAACGAGAAAGTGACAATGATCGCTTTAGGACAGCGTTTTTAGACTGTATTAAAGCCTCGTTCCACGTAATTTCTTCCACATTAAAGTTGATTCTATGTTGATTTTTATTTGCTTTCTAATTGTCCTTTTCCACAATTTTTTTTTTTGGGGTTTCGGATACTATCTCTCCTATATATTTCCATATTAAAGTTGATTGTCGTATACTGCCAAGCTTATAATTCTGTATCGAATTTTATATTTTAACTATAACACTGAAAAAGGAAAAAAGAAAAATCCATGAAAAAAGATAAATCGATTAAGAGTTTGTTCTCTATAGATTTATGTAAAGAAAATACCAAATGCATGGTGGGGATGTAAAAAATGATTACTGAAAAGTATGAAAATTTATTTTTTATTTTTTTGAAAAATATATGGTTGATATTGATTTGATAAATTGTAGTATTAAAAATTATGTGGTTGATATTGATTTGAAAAATCGGGTAGGAAAGCATCATGCATGCCATATATATATATGCATGAAACAATTTTTGTTGTTATCTCTTGATTGAATATACTTCCTTCTCCCCCACAAAGATGGATCCAGATCTGCTGTCCCTAAATCCCGTCTCGCTTGATGTCCGTCCAATAAAATCCTTACACTTGTTTAATTAATTAATTAATTAATTAATTAATATTTGATTAACTAAGAAAATGCTGACTTGTAAATTATATAAACACGTGTAAGGATTTTATTAGACGGACAACAAGCGAGACAGGGTTTGGGGACAGCAGATCCAGACCCCACAAAGATAGGACATTAAGTGTTTTCACACAAACTAAAATATGCTGGTAATGTGGTCGAAAATTTTAATTTTATATGTACGTTTCCTAATTCGGATCACTCGACACTTAGATGGTGATAATTAGACAATTTATATATGAGACAACTCACATGGATAACTCACATATGAGTTGTCTAATTATTATCTGTCATGTGTGTGTCTGACGGGATTATGACGCCATATATTGGCAGGCGATCAATTTTGGTATTTTTCCATTTTAGCTCTTTTACATAATTAATGATTTAAAATTAATATCAATAACTAAAGTACGATTAATATTAAAATGAGTACAATTATTCAAATTGTCCATTAGACTTATGTGAACACATTGAATACTATCTTTAAAAAAACGATTAACTCATTTCCACATTGAAAATTGGTACCTAAGAATTTTAAATAGTTAATTAAGTGGGGGGTAAAAATGAAAGGAAAAATCAAATACGACTCTAATATAACAACAGGAAAAAATCAAATACAAGTCTAATATAGCAACTGAACTATCTTTTTAGAACAGACGAAAATAGAATACTAAACTATTTTTTTGAGACACAAGAGTATTTGATTTAACAAGAATGAAATTTTAAAACACTATTAATTTCCTTGGATATTAACTAATGGGGCCTTTGCAAGCTGGAGACGAGGCGCACTAGATTCAACTACGGCGGAGGCATTGGCAGCGAAGGCTAGTTTGAATTTTGCTCGTGACACAGAATGGCGATCACTTATGTTGAGATAGATGCATTAACGATCATACACAGTTTAATCAAAGAGGATCCGCTAGGGATAATTACCCCATTAATTAGATATGTACGGAGCTTGCTTGTGCGTAGCGGATGTGATACTTGTTATCATAATATCATATTCCCAGGAATAGGAATGAAATAGACCACAATCTCGCAGCATATGCTTGAACTCTAGATGGTGATTTATTTTGGATGGATTGTATACCCCTCTTCATTTCTCCATGGGTGGAGAGGAGTGCAAACTTTTGATGCGGTAAACTATGAAATGAAAATCCCTTTCCCCAGAAAAAAAATAAAGAAATAAATAAAAATAGTAATAATAATAAAATAAAATAAAATAAAATAACTCACAGAATTGCTAAATTTTCATATATAGTAAAACTCATTAAGATCATTCCATATATCCATTTGGATCAACTGCAATTTCATTTCTATTACATGCAGTGTCCATTTTATACATCCCAAACTGCTTAACTTCATTTTATACTGAAAGTTTAAATACCAGGAACTAAGATATGTATATATATTATATGCTAATAACAAAGTACTCCACAGTCTAACTAAATTAATACTGTAAACTAAAGTGAAAGTCTGAGCTCCAAATCTACTTCTTCGTTGCCATTAAACTCCGAGTTCTGGTAACTAATTGAGCCAATCGAATCACATAAATTTTTCGTGCTCTCTTTTTCCTTGGAGTCCTTCATGACCCAATATAATATATATACATGTTCAAAGAAACATGAATCAGTACTACGTTCAATTCTGACTATAATCTCCATATTTCGTAGTAGTTCGGATACCTCGATGTTTAATTTCAAGAGATGTCTAGTCTTTCTTGGTTGAGTTCCTAAGATTGGATTCCGAGGTCGTGATCTGGTTTAGTTAATGTAAAATTCAATCAGTAATTTGAACTAATTGTTAGATCAAAATTATGAATATTTTCATTCATTGTACTGAGCTATGAAATGTTGAGAGTGAACTTGAAAAAAATTGATCATATTTGATTACATGTATATATATATATATATGTATATACCTTTCAGCACCGATGTATTGAGGTTCTTGAAATCTGATGTAATATGTATCTACATGATCATCTGTCAAATTTATCTCTGAAACAAGAGTCATGTTAGTTGTGAGTTTTATGAGATGCGAAGATGAAAATGATATTTGACCAGCTTGAATTAATAAAATTCGAAGTCTCATAACCTACTTCCTATCATCTAAACATAAATTTGAATATATATATATATATATATATCAATGTTAAACAAGATATTTCTAGAGTTTTGTAACTTGTACATCAAAATCTATGAAGGGCCAAGAGATTTTCCAAATGTAATATCAAGGGCATATTCTTAAGTTTATGTAAAAATTGTAAAACTCCAGTAGGAGAAGCATCAAACCGATCAAAAAAGAAGAGATTAAATATGTAGGTCCTAAGAAATATGTAGATAAAACGTATGTTTGACGAATTTCATATATACGTGAGACCCTAGTTTTTCATACCATGATACCTTGGTAGTCTGGGAAAACGTAAGGGAGGGACGAAGATGAAGAATAAGAGGTTTGCAGCTTCATAGCCACCGGCTCCTACAATATTCGACCGATATGCTAGAACTTCATGGATCATAAAAACTCAAACTCATAGCAGATATATATATATATATATATATTGAAAAAAATCAGAAAATTAACTCTATATAACTGCTACCTGGGTGAAGCTGAGATCATAAGAATTATTATTATGTATACAAGGAGAATTAGAAGTGGAATCCATTTGAGTTTGCAATCTTATCTTCTCTAGTTGAGCAACACCAAGGCCTCTTTGGGGCTTCTTAGGCTTATCTGAATACCCCCTTTTCACCTTCCTAATTGAGCCTCTCTCATTTCCCATTGATAAATGGTTCTTTATATCAATGTTCTGAAAACCGACCCAAGATCAAAAGAAACCTCGTAGATCTAGAGGTACGGCGCTTTTGAGTAATGCTTAAATGATGAATCTTATTCATGTGTATATATTATGTTTTTGCTTGTGTAGGTTGCACACTTACCATCTCAAAAGAATATAAATTAATCGTATAATTCATAATATTTTAGAAGGAAAAAGTAATGTTTTGTACCACACCTTATGACATTGTGCAATTTTTTATCAATTTTGCAAAGGAATCGTCCGTTATATTTATTGTGTAATATGTTTCACGTTCCCCCCCCCCCATTTGACCATGCCCTAGTCTAGTAGTACCATATTATTATTACGTTAAATATTTAGTATTTTAATTTGATAATGGGTTGGTTTCCCCTACCAGGACATATGAATAGAAATAATAAATATATTACTAAATAAATTTGGCTGGATTGAAGATTGCAATTGCTATTCTAATTTAATTAATTAATGGTCCAAATTTATTTCAATAATATTTTTTTTTACATATATTTAATTAAGCTCACCAATTGAAAGATAGAATTGCATAGAAATAGATCATTAATTTGTTAAATATTTTGTCAAATGTGTTGGGAGGACGATCGTAATCATTTGGTCATAAATAAAATAAAAAGAAAAATGATTAGTGTCATGCAGAAAACTAAAATAATCTATCAACAACTTTTGATTCTTTTTTTTTTTTTTTTGTTGGGAGGGGTTGCTAAAAAGAACTTTTGAATTTTATCATTTTATTTTCTTTCTTTTAGTTCACAATTTCAAGCCCTTTCTGCAAACTCATATGTAAACCAATCTCTCTTTTTTTTTAATACAATTTAGGAAACTTTAAATAGGGGTACATACTCGAAAACAGATCTCGTCATGGTAATAGTTGTTCTTTACTTAAGAATTTTATTTTACCTACACGCATACATGTTATTATACATGCATGTATATGTGTCAAGCATCTAAGCTACAAACACCCTACACTTATAGTCTAGATGTGTGCCATGTGTTATACGCATACATAATAATATACATGCGTGAGCAAAATAAAATTCTTAATTCTTTACTACTTGAACTATTACACCTAGTCTATGTTAACTAGTCTATTCAAATAGATTTATCCGCTATTGTTATCCTAAATTTGTATACGGTCTATTTTTTTATGCAAAGAGAGTAGAGGAGAGTGACACATGAGATTTAAACCGGAGAACTCTCATAAAGACTCTTGATCCCATTTGTATTCTATTCTAGTGGACAAAACATAATATTTCTGGTGCTAGCCATATATGTCACACTAAAGTTTCACAATTCATGCCGAGCACACGTTTTCACGCCACAATTATATGCTAGTAATCTACAAACTAAAGATAAGATTATCTTAAATCAATATAATTATTATATCCTCATAATGGAGATTATTATTATTACTAAGAGGGTTTCCAGTCAATACACAACACAAATATATTAATTTGAATTTGAATTCTGATATAATAGGCATCTTGATCTTGTGTTGCTTCAATCAATAAATAATATAAATAAATAATAAATAAAAGAGTAGCAAAACTCAAATAAATCATTGCTCAATATCATGCCTCCTATTTTTAAACTAGTTAATTAGTTAATTAATTAAATGAATTGGTTGTTGATTACATATATACCAATATATAGTATTATACATAGGCTTTACTCACACAAAATCACAAAAACGAAATTCTACACGTCGCACAAATTGTACAAAACAAGACACTGAAAGACGAAAACTATTTTGCAAAAGTTATCTGTAATTAATAATAAAAGGTCAATAATATAATATTGTAATCAACCGAATCTCAAATTTGTTGAGTAAGCATGGCATAAAGGCTTGCTCAAGATTCATATTCCTAACATTAAGCATTATGCTAATAACAAAGTGGCACGGATTACGAATTTGTATCATAAAATTGACTCAAACAACAACAATAATAATTCAATTATTATAGTGGCAAACAACCAAACTATACTTTTTTTCCTTAATCAAGCCAACAGTATATAAACTCCATATATATTATACCACAAACAAGTTATATCAGGAAGAATGTTGCTTCTCTGTTCTCCACGCAACAGCGGATTTTTGTGGACATACTCCATACTGCCATGGCAATGCTAAGAACGTTTTTCTTGATCTCTTTGAGGAACAAACCGCCACAGGTCTACAGCCACGTCGACCTCTTTTTTCTTGTGAAATTTGTACAGTTGAGGCACGTCAAACCGAAGCTACAGAAGGAGAATCAAGTCTAGTCTCAAGTCTCATCTTGTGTAACAAATATTTGTATATATAATTTTCAGCAGTGCTAAAACCACTGTGCTTAAAGGATACTTACAATGCAGTGCCAATGCACTAGGATAGCTACTTTGAAATGCTTAATTGGACAAGAAAACTACCATGCATACCTCGCACAGAACCTCGGCACTGACAGCGTTATAATCTCGCAAGGCAGTCCTTTTCACATGCTGTCATGACCAAATAGTTTTAAGCAGAGAAAAAACTTAAAATAAATCACATAACATTCAGCAATATGTTCCAAAAGAATCTTTGCAATGAAAACACATAAAATAGCATGAAATCAAGGTTGAGGAATAAAGGTGAAAATCATCAGCTAGCTTCAAAATGCCTCATAGAGCATTTAGCTAAGATGTGAAAAATAGGAATAATTCCACAATGTCATCAGATAAATATTTGAAACAGGTGGCACATAAGACCATTTTTCTCCCCTTTCCATTTTCTTTTCTTCCATTTTTTTTTTGGCCGGTCCCCTTTCCATTTTTCTGGTCTGAATGTTTCAGTATTTTGAACCTATCAAAGGGGGTATTAAAAGAGTACAAGTATATAACTTCTGGCAAAGTATAGACGTGTCTACCCAACATGATAATAGCTAGGTATCAAAAAGTACAAAAATGCCTAGTGAATAAAGGGGGGTAATAACATGGTATTATCTATAAGAAAGGAATGTTATTAATTGGTATAGGCGAAATGATATAGTTGGAACTTGAAATGACAGAAAAAAGAGAAAACAAGTTATGTTAGAGCATCTTCAACCCAAGAGACTCCCCAAACTAACTATTTTATCTAGAGAGTGAGTTTGGCTCTGCAAATTTGGAGAACCAATTCACTCCTTATAATTAAATGCACATCAACTTTCAATGCTTCATGTGGGACCAAATGGTAGATTTATTTATAAAAAATAGAAGATAGTGATAAATAATTAAGAGAGAAGGAAAAAAATTAATAAATACTTCTTGAAATAAGTAAACTAAAGAGTACAAAATAAAGAGGCTGTTACAGGGGTTAGCAAAATTTACTCTTTCAATTTTTAGATGCTCTCTAAATTACCAAAAATGCTCTTTAAATATAAAGCCACAGCTGGAGATGCTCTAATAAAGGATCAATATGATGGAACAAGGGTGATCATAAGCTCTCATGGGGTACGCTTGTAATCCAAGTCTTTTCCCGTTTGCGTCATTTAGGGATGTGCTAACAAAAGACAACTACCATGAGGAACTCAGATCATGTGAAAATTATTTCTAAACAATAATGTTTATGCAGAAGATGTAAAAGCTTCGTAAAGTTAAAGCTCCAGGGAAACACTTCAAATGTATTTGAAAGCCTGATTTTTTGAAGTATTTATTTTCGTTTATTGGAAAACAGCTTTGGAAAAAATGTAATACAGGACTAAAGAGGGTTGAACAAAATAATAAACTAATATAGGGATTTTATTCAAAAAATAAAAAGAATAAAAAGAAGAAGAGAGCAAGTTTATTATAATTTTCTTAAACTAATAGTGATAAACAGAAGAATAACTTATATAACACTAATGATGTTTAGCACTAATGAGATGGCAAATTCAGTGTCAAAAAGGATGCTGAATAGAATGCAGGTATGTGCAACTCATTAAATTCAACTTATCATGTAATGTGGTTACACTGGTGTTTGGTACTTGTGGTGCTACATTGCATTACTCAAATAAGAAATCTGTAAAAGCCATGAAGCTGAAGCTAGACTCATTAACAATAAAGTCCGGAATGAAAACATGAATGCCATGTGTGTAGACCAAAAAAAGATCCTAGTCAAACAAGTTATAAGAATAATAGATAAAACAAAATCAATATGACTTAAGGTAAATGGAAATGCTTGTTATCATTAAATCCTTCAGTAAATATAGAAAACTAAACAGAGAAAAAAGAAAAATAATAACAGAAATGATGACAAAAAGAGATTCATATAGCTACCTGAATTTTAATTGGAACAAGGGACTAAGGTGGTGATTGTTTTTTAGGGGAATTACAGGATTGTACTAAACATTCTTTGACGACTCAAAACCATAAGATACATATACGGGCTCCAACGGGCCATTCAAGACTATCCTTGGCCTTCCAGTTAAGTTACTGAGTCCAACTATATCTAACTCTATAGTGAAGGTACAAAACACACAACCAAGTACAGCAGGCCACATATGTAAAAATTTAAAATTCAAATAAGGAAAATAACACTTGGGAAAACAAGCTGCAGAAATATTCCTGACTTAGAGAATGATTTGGTTTTGTGCTATATCTATTTCTCTCAAACAGTCTTTTGAATTGGTTTCATGTACACTGGCATTGTAATTTTATCCTCAAAACACACTAACCTTTAATTTTTCATAGTTCTTGGAATTCAAAGATCAGATAGACCAATGTATAATATGATACTGAATGTTTGCATGTACATATAATGCAGTGAAAACATAAGTGTTTCTATTACATCCATGGTAGAATTATACTACCAATAAGTTAAAAGTTTTGCCTTAAACTTTGCCAAATATTCAAGTCAAAGCTTTTTCATTAAAAATAATTTCTGGTTAAAAAGTTCTACAAACTTACATCTCTTGTGGTGGTCTTGTGCAAGGAATAAACAGCTTGAGAAGCAACCTAACACATCAAGAAATTGCAGGAGAACTAAGACCTCTTTAGAGAAACGGTACCAAAGAATACCATACAGAAAAAATAGTATAATTGATGAATGTACCTTCAAAGCCACAAAGAGGAAATCCATGTCAGCACCTTTCCTTCTTGTACCAAACGGAGGATTCATTACTACTGTATCAACAATTCGATCTACGTAGAAAGAGCACTAATTAACATTTTAAGCTTTTCTATCCATCCAGTTTTACAGCTAAAATTAGACAATGGAACAACATGTTTTCTCAATATATGGAATTAGTGCACTTGCATGTTCTTCAGCATGGGAAACACTTTGTATTTTTTCCCCTCATTTATCTTTCTCATAATGAATTTATCACATCTGCAGAAATATAATCCATTTTTTTCCCTAATGACAACAGAAAAAAGAGCTACCTTGCCATTTTAAGTTCCTGATATCACAATGAACAAAGTCCATGCCTAGCTGCAAGTGCAGTTCATCAAGAACCAAACATGAAAGATAATAAGACATAAAAGATAATCATACAGGCTTCCAGAGGGAAAGCATTCAAGGTCTAATCTAAAAACATACATCGAGATCATCCGCATTTGATGATGCAATGTCAAGAGAGTCGGTATCAATATCAAGCCCGATGACATGCCTAGTCAATCCAAATACATATATGCAGTGAATCAAAGTTGAACAATACAAACAGGTCAAGTAAGAAGAAGCGTATAAAGGGAACATAAGTACTCACTCTGCCCCTAAAAGAGCAGCTGCAAGTCCTAATGTGCCACAGCCACAGCCAAAATCTGCGACCACCTTATTCTCCACATCGCCAAAAGAATTCTCTGCCTAGAATAAATATAATCAAAACCCAATAATAGAACTAAAGAAAACCGTTTCAATTTCACGTCAGAAAATCACATTTTTTTCACTTAATAATACAAAAGTAACCATTTAAGGAAAAGGGCATCTCCAAAAAGAATCAAAAGGGAGGGAAACGAATGGAATATAGAGAACTACAGTGTAAAGCAATCGAGAAGCAATATGGGACCCAGTTGGATATTGTTCCAGTTCAATCTGTTGCAACATCAGAATCATTTGCTTAGTACAAACAGAAAAAATAATCAAAAGCTTGCATATAATAATAACAAACGGAGAGAATAAACGCGTGTGCATATGTAATGTGGATAGGAAAACCTTAGGGTTGTCGAATTGTTCGAGAGAACCGAGACGACCTTCCAATTGCTTGAGCTTCATCTTCAAATGGTGGCTGGACTCTGAAGGATAGGAGTGTCTGAGAAGGTAGTCTAGACGGGAACTCGGAACTCGGTGATTCAATAAAAATAAAATGTTTAATAAAAATAATTTAACAACTATTACCGTGTAACTATATTAATATTCAGTTTATATCTCAAATAAATAATCTAATTTTAAATACGGTAACACTTAAATTATCAGAAAGTTCCAATTTAAGTATAGGATCAACAAATTAGAGTAATATAATTTTTTAAAAAAATCAATTGATTATTACACTACAATAACCATATAAAAATTTCTTAAAAAATTATTAAAAATTAAAATTTACAATTAATGTTATATATTATTAGAAATTTATTAGTTTAGAGTCGTGCTATACTTGGATTTTTGAATCATAAAAATTACTATGTGGTTTTTTTCAAATAAAACTCTCAATTAATTTCGTATTCGATTTGATAAGTGATAGATCCCTAATTCAAAACATTTGACTAAAAAAATCACTGTAAATTAAGGATCGAATATGAGTTAATAAAGAAAAAAATGAATATTATTTAAAAAATTAGTATAATAATTTAAAAAAATAAAAAAAGAATTAAATGATATCACTAAAAATCTTATAGAGCTAAAAACCTTATAGAACTAGAGACCTTAGAGAGTGGGAAAAATCATCATTCTCTTATATATATATATATATATATAGATTACTTGATGAGTCCATTATCTCCAATGCACAATGTGGACCGGAGATGATGCAGAAGAGAAACAGAGGATTATTTTATTTTAATTGAAACTGAAAAGTTATGGAGAAGAGTAAAGGACAAAAAGGTAAGAAACGCGAAAAGAAAAGAGGGTTAGAAATAAATTACAAAATAATAATAAAACAACAATAAAAGATATCTATTTGTAAAATGGGTGTGTGAAATGACGATGAAAATATGGGCTAAAAAAGTGAAAAGTGATTGAAAAATAAGAAAATTGAAGGAAACAAGGAAACACACAGAACCCATCCAAAATTGTGTAAATGGACGTTGTCTAAAATTTGTTAATTGCAGATGCTCTAGCATATTTGGTAGCGAAGTAGACCACTGTTCTTTTGGTTGATATTAAGTGATTGCCAAAAGCATTCAGCTCCATTCCCCCCAAGACAGGCACGCCACTCTACAACCTTAAAGATCGAGATATATGGTATAAGTAACTGATTCTTGAAGTCCAATGCACCACCAGTGTTTGCCACCAGCAGTCCGTCTAGTACCTACCCATCATGACCACCGCTGGCTCGAGGCTAAAGGTTTTGTGAACACGAGGAATGATCCCGAGGCCATATTTTCTCCTCCAAAGAGGTTGCATATGAAAAGTTAACACTAATTGATTACATTGAAGGGGGGAAAAAACAAAAAAAAAAAAAAAGGGAAAGAGAAGAAAGACTACCTAATTACACAAATATTCATACTATTATCGAAGCTAGTGAGTAATACTTGGAAGCAACAGTGAGGCCAGTAGCAAATTTCCATTTGTCTTTGAAAATGAGCAGATGTGATAAACAAATCGGAATCAGCCGAATGGCCTTATTCTTAAATCTTAGTCTGCAGTTTATGCTACAAGCTTAAATATTAGAGAAACGATACAATTGAGCCACATATTATTGCACTACCATTATTGTCACAACAGCTAAAGCTCCAGATGCACGTACAATCTACAGGCGCGATATTGATGCAGACGTTTCTGAAGTGGGTGCACTCTGCACAAGACAATAATAAATTACCATATGTACAATATCTTGGGTGATGGGGAACTGAGGCCAAATTCTTGATTTTGCGCACAAGAATGCAAAATGGACCTCGTACCACCATGCTTGGATTCAAATGTATACTTCAACTTCCCTTCTTTTCAAGCAATCAAATAGAAACTTATAGTGATCATGGAATATGTTTATCACAAGCTAAAAATTACAGAGCTCCACAGAAGGAAGTCCAAAGAATTTCTGATCCTCCAGAATTGTACTTTCAGGTATAACCTTTTGCTCTATTATAAGTCACATGATCAAATCAAGTTAATCAACTATGATGTGACTATGCAATCACCCGTAAGCGTGCAAAATTTTACAAATAGTTACAGTAGCAATGAAGCCTTGTAATATATTGTATCAGATTCAGTTTTTCACAATGATATTACCTAAGTGTGTGACAAGAAGCATAGATTTTAGTTCTGTTAACAATGACAATCTTCTAATTCCAAGATTGTTACCAATTGTGGCAATAAAATCTAGCGTTAACTACCAGACAGCAAACCTTGGAACCTGTTTAAAAACTCATATCATTATCTACTACAAAGAAACTCTATGCATTATCATCTACTGATGTACAGTTTTGTCTGTAATACAATAATGTAAAATGTGCATGCTTCACCTTCAACATTAAGAAGAGGAATCTATAAATGTTAATGAAAACCCAGCCAATATTGACAAGAAGGAAGGTGCATATATTTATAAAATATGGCTGTATATCCAAATCGTAGTATGATATTCAGCATATAACTCTCAAGCCTCCAGCTATCCAGTTTAGACTTATTTGTGAATGACAAATGCTATCTACCACCATTCAAACAGCTGATAAACATTAGTGACCCATACTAAGACTCTTTACAGATCAAAATAAAATCCATGTTGAACTTAATAATGACAAGAGCATGCAGTGTAAGAGAAAATAATTCTTTATCACATGGATGAATATTCACACACATAACAAACAGCAGATGAAACTCGAAAGAACTCACTCAAAATGCTGGGTCATAAATAGGGAAGGGTAACAATTAATAATAAGCTTTGACAAAACAGTTACCAATGGAATGCCGCTTTTTGCTCTTTCCTCCAAAAACTTTGCCGGTCTATAGAAGTTTCCATATTTTTCTGACCACTTCTTGAGACTTCTATATACGTGGTCAGCCCCTATGGTGTCTGCCCAGAAAACGATACCACCACTGTCACAGAAAACATTTTTGGTCAGTGATTTTTAGAAGTTGTATTTTGCAATACTCAAACAACCTTTGAAATGGTTATAACACTAAAGATACTGCGTACCTTTAGAAGTATTTGCCTATGTGTATCCAGCGAATATTCAGGATAACATCGTTGATATTTCCATACACTAAGACCCTTTCAACTCTCTTTCCCTCTCTTAAATCAGTCAATCTCTTTGCGTCCCTCTCCCAGATCATATATTTTAGTCAAGTACAGTAATTATATTTTTTCTTTATGATAAAACAATTTTATTTTGTCAAATACTGCATTCCATCTCGTTTTATTTGACAATTTTTATTTTGTTAGATATTCATATCAATCAATCTTATTAGAACCTTTAGTGACTGAGAAACAGTATGCTATACTTGCCAATAAAGGTTCAAGTAGATAGCATCCTCTGAAAAGGCAACCATGGAGGGGAACATAAAAAAATGAACCTCTTAATCCTAATGAAGCCCTTATCATGGAGACACTCACCGATATGAGGGGAAACTCATGCCGAGAACGGATGCAATATCAAGATCTGAAGCTCGGACTACCACACCTTCATCCAAAACATGGCATGCCTCATTTACAATGGGAAAGAGTATCATCTCGACAATTTCTTGGTCAGTGACAGATATAGGCTGCAAGGAAGTCAACAGCAGAAGCATTAATAATAAGAGCTTGTTCTTGGTAGCTTTATCTAAATAGAATTTATCAAACCAATACCAATCACATATTTTTCACCAAAAAAAAAAAATTCACACTTCACAATAATTTTTCTTTACATTTCCACCACACATTCTCCTATAAATCGAACTTCTCTTTTCATAAATCTCCCAAGAACAATTAATAAGTCTTCACATGAACAGGAATATCATGACAAATATCATATTGGACTCGGTTTCATTGCATACCTTCCCACCAGGCATGATATTGGTGAGCCTTCTAGACTCCTCTACTAGTGGTAGCACTGAAGGATCAGGTTTTGGCTTGCTTCCCTTCTCATAAATGTAGTATCCCTTCCCGTTATTTTTACCTGAACACAATATCATTAATATCATCTAAAGACTGAGTCAACAACTTTAAAAACTAAACAAGAACATAAACTGTTAAAATAATTTACTATTACCATTTCTCCCATCTTTCATAAGAAGTTCAAGCAATGGAGATTGGAAGGTGCGATCCGCAAAAGAAGAAGAAAATTCCTTATTTGTAGCAAGATATACTCCATATCCTGCTAGATCTTGAAGCCTGTAAACATAAATATGAGTCAACAACAGTTAATCATTCATCTCTATATGTTTCTCAGGCAGCAACGGTTGCATGTTATGAGAACTGAATTTTGACAAATGCATCACTGGTCCACTGTTGTATCTTTTGAAAGGCTCTAGATAACACATATTAAGAGCAAACCTAGATGCTGGGATAATAATAAACATCTGAAAGATTATTTAAAAAAAAAAAAAGAAAAGAAAAGATGAGACTGCTTTGATCACACATTCACACATAAAGATGAACACATGTGGAAGAATATAGGATACCAAAGGATAGAAGATTACTGGAATGGACCCATAGGAAGGCCAAAATTACTGATAAGCCTGTCAATCCTGAAGACATCCACTCCCATGTTAACCAACATATGTGCACCTTGAGCGTATGGGAAGAAGGTTCTATTGACAGCAAAGCCAGTGCAATTCCCCACGACTACAGGAACTTTCTTAATGATCTTCCCAACAGTCATAAGGTCTAGAATTACTTGAGGAGAAGTCTTATTTGTACGTACAATCTCCAGGAGAGGCATTACATGAGCAGGGCTGTCAACAGCATAAATCATATTAAAACATAAATTATTCACTTCTAAAGAGAAGTTAGATGCTGATATTTCACAAATCTCACAAACAAAATAACTTTAAGACTTTCATAGATAAAGCTTCATGTAAGCTGGTATGCATATTCAGTAATACAGTAAGTATACACATGCAAAATTAACAAAATGCGTTTTTCTCAATCTCACCTATAAATTTTTACCCTTACCATCTAAGTATTAACGTATTGTCGAGAGTAAGAAAAGAAGAAATGAACAAATTTATACGTACTGCACAAGAGGAAATGGGTAAAAAATAAATAAATAAATAAATGCAAGAGTGAAATGAGGAAAGATTTTGGTTCTCCCCATGCTTGGCCAGAAGAAAAATATTGGAAGTGGATTCTTTGGATAGTTTAAAATGTGATAGATTGCTCAAAGGATCATGTCAATATATGTTATACAATTGTACCAATTAGGTGAAAAATTAGCATTAATTTGACAGAAAATAGAATTGCTTTCATCATCATCAAACAAAAGAAAAAAAATTTCTGAATCCAAAACTAATAAATTCTTATTTTAGACCTAGAAACTAGGAAGGAAATGGAATACATCAGAAGAAAATCATTTTAATACTAACTCATAGTGATGTCTTGAGATTTCTCGTTTCCATTTCATTAGGAAAGAGATAAGCAAATTAATAACGACTTCCTGTCCACTAATTGATTAAGTTGACCACTAGATCTACTGGAAGAGCTGTATCATTTTGATTGATTGCTTTTGACACTGAAGACTCATGAATATGAACCCAAGAAAACGCTTAAGAACTTAGGAAGCCAGAGATTAGGTACATCAAAAGACTACTAATCTCTGGTATTTCTCGTAATCTCTCCTTACTAGTTCTTAGAACAAATAGAGTATGGTTAAAATTTTGTCAATATATTTTCTTTTTCCAGATAGCAACGGACTTTTCAATCCATTCTCTGAATTCATGAAAAGGATCAAACCTGAAAAAATGTGCACCCACAATCCGATCTTGGGACCTGGAGATTTCTCCAATTATGTTGAGGTCAATAGTAGATGTATTGGAAGCCAAAATACATTGCGGAGAGCATGCCTTCTCAATTTCACTAAAAAGTTTTTGTTTAAGGGGAACATTTTCGATGACAGCCTGCAACATGGAAAACAGCTGCGTCAAGAAACTCATAGGACTCGCAGTAGGCAACCAATGCTAATCATTTTTATCACCCTCAGACTGCAGATAAGATGTGGTAGCATAACCTAGGGATTTGCCAATTTTGAACACCCTTAAATAATTAGCGGACGTGACGTCATAATTTGTTAGCTAGTGTGCTGGGTATTTTGTGTTAGATTCAGGATTAGGGAGATATTTATTGGGTTAAGTAGGAATTCCTCACGTTCTTCTTGGTTTTTTGAAGACGGTGCCATCAAATTTACTCTGGAAATTTTTGCTAATTACCAAGAGAAGACAACGTACAATTATCATGAAAATTCTATCTGGCTATACCAACCACATTATGCAAAGGAGATTTAGATTTATAGGAGAATTGTGTGGTGGAAATGTAAAGAAAGATTATTGGGAAGTGTGAAAGTTTGTTTTTGCAGAAAACGTGGTTGTATTGATTTGATAAATTTTTACTTTCATACAAAGCTCCCAAGAACAAGCTCTTGATCTTACCAATCAGACAAGCTACATTACAGATGTTTATTAAGAACTTAAGCATCACAATAACGAAAGATGCCTCAAAATTTCACTCTACCAGTCACTTCTGCAATTGCAAGGTTTCGGACTGCGATAACGAAGTTTCAAACCTAGTATTATCCTAGATTCTTCAGAAACTCAGTATAATAACTCCAAATTAGAAAACATAGGATTCCATAGAAATTAATCAAAATAATATGACTTGGCTCCTAACTGGAAATGCTCCAGATTTCCTATGAATCACATATTTCTTATGACAACGAATCACATTTGAACCAAGAGAAAATATTTTAAGAAATAAAGCATATTTAAGCTTAACCAAAAAAGAATGAGGACTGAACTATAACTGATATATGATATGCTACATGCAAAGAAGCCAGAACTAATCGACTATTATTTCCTAACAAACTATCTAACAAATCATTACTCTGTAATTTCTTTTTATCAAGCTTCCTAGCGTCTCCATCGAAAGATCATTTTAGATCGGAAGAGCAATAAAAACAGTTACAGGCAAAAAGAAAGTTCCTACTTAATTTGGCTGAAAAGCAAAAAATATTTGGAATCTCCATTCATCAACAAGAAACCATAAGTGCTAAATTAATATTAATGTTTGAATATCTCTTCCTTACGCACCTCTATGACCATATCCAGACCCTTAAATTCAGAGTAGTCTAAGACGCCTTTTAGCATCAACAAAGCTTTGTCCGCTTTATCTTGTGATAACTTCTTTCTGGATACCAGACTTCTAACATTCGCTGCCATACCACACATGGAGAACAAAAAGTTCATACAATTCAATTACAAGATTAAAGATGAAAGATATCTAGGCCACTCAATCCATCCATAATTTATTATATTGTTTCATCATCAGATCTCCAGAATATACTTTTCCACGGCCAGCAAACTGAAAATTAAGAGAGCAATCAATAATATATCAACTAACCTTCTATTGACTTTATACCCTTGAGAAGATACTCAGCATTGATTTCTTTGAGAAGAACATAGATATTACTCAAAACAAGGGCTGTTGCTATGCCAGAACCCATAAGTCCTCCTCCAATCACAGCAACTTTCCTTATAGGCCTTGGTTTGAGCCCAAGATCAGTAACGTTAGGCACCTGTCATAAGTAGGAATTTGAAATCTTGATCTGGGAAAGACTTATGTTTTCTTAGAGTGAAGAGAATACAAGAAAAAATAGATGGTCAAAACACTAGAAATCAGGGAAAGGTTCTTCAGTTTATATTGAACCAAAACGTTCTAGCAACAAAACTAAGGAAATATTAGTTGACCAAAATAAGATGACCTGGTAAAGAACATGCAATAACTGATGACATAAATTATCGAAAACAAATACTTTAGCCAAAATACTCTGTGCAGTATATTAGGGTTGATATGATACAAATGCATTGTTTTGGTTTATGTGATATGATATCTTAAAAGATCAATTGCATTGTTTTGAAACCAATCACGGCACAACAGAATAGGGTTGACAAAGAGGACTGCTCTGCAAGATAAAATAAATCTGACACCTAATTTTCAAGCAGGACACTGATCCAAAAATTAAACCATCTACATTGTATACAACTATCACTTGACACAACCACATATAAGATACTATGGTTATGGCAACAGCCAAAAACCTAGGTTTATTTGTAATATTAAGTGGCACTAATAAAACTACTAATATATATGAAACGACCTTGCAGACATTTTTTTTCCATGGGGAGCTAGCTTATTCAAGGTTGTATTATATAGAATTCCTTAATTGTCTATTGTGATCCTTGTACTCAGCCCCAGTTGTGCATGATATGAAGCGCATGTTGTCATAAAAAACTTATATATATCATAAGATCAAACACCTCTTGGATTTACATCAATGATCTTGCTCTCAATTGAAAATTTAGTGTTTTGGGATAACATAAAAGATATTTTTAATTGCTGAACTAGGTTTTCACCTATTTTTTACCAGCGCAGACATAGGCAAAATAAATCTCTACCCAACATTTTTCTTCACTAGCGAGCACACTTTTCAATCCTCAATATCACCCTCAATATCAATGTCCAATACTTTAACACTGAAGCTCCAGTGCCAGAAGCCTACCATGCTTCCCAGTTCTGATCTCAGTGTTCAGCAGCACAGAATTTTGAGTATTAATCAGACATAATCCATAAAGAGAATTTTTCCAAAATGATACAACTCCTTCGAGAGGGTGTCCATTGTCCATGCTACTAAGTGGCATATAAGCAGGTATATAAAACCAGCCATGCACAGTAAGCATTAACAAGTTCCTTAGTACATTTTCCATATAGACCTTCACAAAGGAAGATGAGTATTTATTTACCACTCAATCTTTTCTACCAGTTACTAACTTAGGGCAAGGGTAAAGGTGGGTTATGCTTATGTCAACAATCTAATATGTGTGTAATGCTTTTCAAGGATCATTCACACCTTTGTTGTTGCTCTTTGGGCGAAAAACACGTGGACAAGACCTTTGGAAGTGTTTGATAGGACAAGCCCTTTAAATACTTTTGCTTCCTGCAAAACAATTATTACAAAAAAGTACAATACTTTTGGTTTTAGAAACGAAATCAAACATTTTTACAGCATTTCATTCATCTGAAGGTACAAGTTTTGATGGACCCTGCATCAATTTACTTATCATGCATTTAGCCCATGTTTACTTTGCAACTCATTCTATCATTTGTATGATATTTTAATAGCTTCTTTGCAGTTATGAAGTGAGTTGGGGGAAGGTAATATAGGAAAGTAATGATAAATATAAGCACAGAAATAAATACGGTAGGGAGCTTCATTCACGTTGCCGTAGAGAAAACTGCAGGATGGCAGGTCTTTCCATCCAGCCTTTCATGTAATTCATTTCAGTTCCAATACAGAACTATATTCATGGATAAATCAAATATAATTTTCTGCTCATTTACCATTCCACAAATTTCAGCACTAACCATCAAGCACAATCATTCTTTTATGGCCTCACAAAATTAAGCTCAAGAACAGGGGCTTGTTTTTTGCCTTTGAGCTAGTAATAATACCAAATATGTACAGAAGACAAGTTTAACTGGCAGCTTTCGCAAAGTTGTTAATCAAAACATCAGTCAAATTATGCTATTCTTGTTGTCGAAATTTGAGATTTAGCGCTTGTTGTTAGGGGCTTTTATTTTCTGGAAGGAGATTTTTTGGCAATTGGAGAAGTAGAGAGAGATCCTAGGGAAATGTGAAAATAACTTTTTACAGAGAATATATTATCTGGTATCGAGATTTTATTGGTTGACCAGCTTTTTAGTTGATTAGAAGTTGTGAATGATGAACCCTTAAATAGAACACTAAAGAATTTCTCACTGAAGAAACAAGTTGAGACATATCAAATGTATCAAGTCCCACGTGAAAATTACCTTCAGAACTCCATTATATCCTCCGTGAATGACTCCTTCTTCAATCACCTCAAGGCATGCCTGGTGTTGAGGCATATTTTTATAGGTCTGATACACTTGTTGTCTTGACATCTTTAGTGTATGACGTGCTTCAGACAGGGAGCCAAGTTTGTCTGTCCTGTGGAGAGAGCGTAACCAAGGTTTGCTCCTCCCGGCTATGTCTAATGCCCATTGCCGAGATACTTTCAATAATTCTTGAGAAGGTACAATAGCATCAATGAGACCGAGATTCTTTCCTTCTTCGGACGTTATAGGTCTAGATGACTGTAATTAGTCCAGAGAGTAGCATTACCATTAGTGTGAAGCGAATATAAAAAGGGTGTCTACAAATACAAATTTTCCTTCTTGATAAAAGCAGATACATAAGAATCATGGTCAAGATTAATAGAAGTATTCTAGAAAGTAGATTGAACGATATGAATTAGGAGTTGGCAGCCTGACATGAAACTTGCAGCAAAGTTCAGAATCCATCTGTGTTTTTAACTCCAATGTATTTTGCAAAATGACACAAATGTGCACGTGTTTCTATTTTAGATGTTTAATTACCATAACACAATTGACAAAGAAATGATAAAGTCAAGCACGAAGGAACTGATCATAAAGAAAGCCTGAACAAAGAGATCAGAAAGTTTACAAAGAGATCAGAAAGTTTAAAAAATTCTGCCAGAGTAATGAATACGTATCCCAACTTTTAGCGTCACAGCCATGTCTTTAGGAGGGAAGCTTACCAGCATCATTTCAACAGCTTTTGACAACCCAACTAGCCTTGGAAGACGTTGTGTACCTTGACAAGCAAGTATGGTCAGTGCTTTACCTTTTTTTTTTTTTTTTCTAAAGTAAAAGGAAAAAAGGAATCTTCTCTGCTTCACTCCTATGAAGCGCAGGTGATTGAACATGAAAGTAGCAGTTATACCTCCAAAGCCAGGAATAATTCCAAGGGTGAGTTCTGGCAGACCAAGTTGTGCTTTTGGCACAGCAATGCGTGCATGGCATCCCTGCATATAGTAAACAAAAACAATGGCCCAAATGAATATTCTCCATTGTAATAGGAAACCAGTCATGATGAAAAAGTACACACACCATTGTCAGTTCCAAGCCACCTCCTAGTGCAAGCCCTTCAATGGCAGCAACTATGGGCTTCTTTGCATCTAATCAAGTTAAGAAGTTGATAAGCAAATGATGTAAAAATTAACAGAAATATGAGTTATACGGAGGTAGAAAAAGGAGGTGAATCCCATAAATAACTAAATCTCTTAAAACTAAAATTTAGTAAGACCTTCTATTAAGTTTACCACGAGATCAACAGAAACGTCTGGTAAGATAGAAATATCTCCTGTACATCCGAAAATAAGTCAGTTCTCAAATGCATAGTTCAATTTCTGGAAACAAAACCACATGAAACACAAAGAATAATTTAATGTAGACCTACCATTTTTGTGTACTCTCTCAAAGACATTGATGTCAAATCCACCACAAAATTTCCCACTGGCGCCTTAAATGATGTAAATAGAAAAAGTCATATGGCACTTCCAAAGAAAAATACAAATCTTTTCCATCTAACTATGAAGTAGGCCCCAACTATTGTCAGATGATTAAAATCACAAGAAGCTATGAGTCAGAGATCGGAAGAGTTAGGCACCACTATATTAGATGTAAATGCAGTCTTCAAACTACCAGCATTCTCATAATATTAGCTTACCAGGACAGATGTCCTCAAATGCAATGATTCAAGCCCTACTTGCACAGATCGGAGAGACCATGACATTCATACTAAAAGATATTTCACATTAAACCAAAAATGCAAAGTTCAGACGAACAAGAATATTCAATTAACTTAACTATATCAAATTCTATTTTGAAAGGAAGGAGGGGTGAATCCTGACATACTCAAAATATGATTTATTAAGATATCTACCAAGAGATCAGAGAAGTAATGGACCCCATTCAAGATTATCCAAGATATATCTGGATCAAATAGCAGCAGGATTCCAAATTCCATAGAATTATAGAGCATGGTCATTATCAAACTCTTATAAAACACTCAAAGGGATAAGTACTCTAAGTAAAGTCAGTTCATACTCAAAAGTTCCATATTTCAACGTTCTACATTTACTTGAAATCTATTAATGAACCAAAAGTCCTCTGTTCTCTTCCCATCTAAACCTCAAATCATTTGAGTTCTGAAGGGAACTTTGCTGGGTTCAGGGCTGCCAAAGACATGAATATTCTTTTAGGAGATCTTATATCAGAATAAAGTCCAGAAGTATTTTCGGATCACAGGTCACATATAGAGCGTAGATTTTGATATCAAAGGTTGGCATCACTTGCAGATAGTGTAATGTTCCTACTAACCAAAGGGTATTTATCATCCTGCCTGAATCACAAAGACTCACAGTGAAGAACTTGGTGCAAGATTTTGTCCAATTCTTCTAAGATTAATTCCAATTGTGTAGCTGATTTCATTAGTTAGGCCAAACAATGTAAACTACTAGAGAAAAACCTAGTTCTTGCTTTTTATGTTCGGCTTTGAAATCAAGTAGATTTGTGTTCTTAATGCATTACTCATGTTCGAATTTCAAATTGAGTCATTCTTTTGTTATACTCTTATTAATCTTCTTATTGCATTTAATGCTAATTATGAATGATTTTATAGATTTTTATTGAATTAGAGAAATGACAATTTAAATTAGCAGAAGTAAAAAATATAGTGAACTTGATTAATGTTATGAACTTGATTAATGTATTGACATATACTCAAGTAATTTGTGCAATCACCCACAGATTGAATTCCAAGAAGATCTATCCAAATTCTTGCTATTGGATGCATTGAATTAAATTTATTCAAACTCATATAAAGATATAGAGAACTGACCTAATTAGATAGAATTGTTTTCAACAAAAGGGAGGTAAAAGAAATATATCAGTGAAATCTGATTGTTAGCATAAACTAATAGTTGCAAAGACATGTTTGCCAAACTAGATTAATCAATTACAGTAAAATGGTTAGTCATAATGTCTTCTGATCACAGATCATATATATTTACAAAATCTCATTTTTCCACAACAACCCTGTATTTAATTTTCGTTCATAGTTTAAAGCAAAAACACAACTCGTCAAATTGAATATTTGTCAAATTCGACTACTATCAATTAAACATAATATGAGTAGCTATCCTCAATAACGATAGTTCTGACTCGTTAGACTGACTTTACTACTAGTTGCAATATTATGCACTTCCAATTACATTTCCGTACATCGGTAATGCGCTAAGATGGTCTAATTTCCTTTCATGTAGACCACTCATTGAATTAAGCATGAGATGCCCGTCATAAAGTACCATCCAGTGCTGCCTAACTATCATCCCGCTTTATTCTCTAGGTCCAATTTTTGAATGAAATTATGAAATATAATAAGGAGATTTTATTGTCAAAATCAGAAAGTTATGTAACTCGACAAATTTACCACAATGAATGCAAAGTTATGTATCTTCATTGAACAATAAGACATCTTTTTATATTTCTTTATTCCTGAGAAATTTTCATGTATATGAAAAGTCAAAAACTTGCACATCTAACAAATCAGTACTGTGGAGACTAAACTGACATGGGGCTTGGTTCCTCAACAATGAAATTGGTTAAACACCCATCAACCTTCTATTTCCATTTCTATCTAGCAGTGGAAATTTGTGTGGTACATATGGGTCTTTGAGATATATGGATGTGATTAAGTTATGCAAGGCTATTTTAAACACAGAATTTTTAGTCCATTGTTTGCTAAAACACTAAACTAGTGAGCTCAAACTTTCACTCTTCGTTATACATTTCCCATCTTGGAAGAAGTATCAATTGACGAACTAAAATTTAATCAAGCTGAGGAAAGATAACCTGAACAATTAATTTAACTCAAAGAAAAGGAAAATCTTAGAGAAATACCCGTAAGAACAACCGCCTTTACATCATCCCTTGTCATCGCCTCTGTAAACTTCTGGCTTAATCCGTCAATAACTACAAATGGAAACCAAAATAATAAAATGATACCGACAGTCAGTGAAATACTTGAATACATGCATATAACCGTCGTCTGTATCTTCTAATTTGACAAATTAAAATCTGAATCGTTTTAACCACATATGCACAACCGACCACATCCACATGGTAATGTAACTTGACCTTCTACTCATATTCCATAGAACCCACAAAAAGAATGAATGAGGGTGCACTTATAAAGACTCTCACGAGAAGTTATGCAACATGAAAAGTGACGGGAGTATGTTTTCCCACACATCAGAAGATCAGCTTTTTCTAATTCTGCCGCGTGATTGTTTTGTACACAATTTTGAATAAGATATTTGTCCAACTAGAATTTTCCCAAAATAATTACAACTTATTATATATAAACTCAGAACCTAGTCAATCTTTAATGGAAGACAAGCATCTCTGCAGTTGTTGTAAGCTTATCGCGCTATATAAGAAAGGATAACATAATAAACAAATTTAACTCATCTTATTATTATTCAGGAGCTTACTTGGAATGGCGAGAGCATTGACAGGAGGATTAAAAATAGTGATGATTGCAACGGCGTCATTCTCCACCTCCATGGCCACTCTGGCATTCGCCATTTCTACTTTTGACGAATTTCAGAGCTTGAATTCTGTCAAATTAAAAGGCTTCGAGTTGGTGTTTAGATATATAGCGGGGGACGGCGAGAGCGTGATAGGTGGATAGCCCATTTTCCAAGCCAAACAGGCCTTTTCTGTTATCTCCAAAAGGTGTGCATGTGGGCAAAAAATATTGGCATTATATTTAGAGCTTCTTTGATTCATATTATTTTCTCAAATTATATTTTTACTCACCTTTAATTGGATATTTAATTTAACAACTGTTCAATTACAACTATATATTTTAAATATATTTACATTTTCAATATACATTCTATATTTTTCCTCATTATAATTTTCTCAAACTTAGACATATTATTTTCTCAAATTATATTTTTACTCACCTTTAATTTGATATTTAATTTAACAACTGTTCAATTACAATTATATATTTTAAATATATTTACATTTTCAATATACATTCTATATCTTTCCTCATTATAATTTTCTCAAACTTAGACAAATAATGAGAATCAAACATGCTCTTAATAAATTTTCCAATGCAACAATTTACCCATTGTATATTGACAAATTATTACTAAGTATTTTGAAAGGAAAAAGAAAATAGAAGTTTAGTGGTTGAATAAATTATTGCATGATATTGTGATAGAATACATTCTCTCTACTAATATCAAGTATTTAATGTATCAACTAAATATCTTTTTTGCTAATTATCACATTATCACATGACCATCACCATACATTGGATATGCTCTAAAAGAGCCCAACTACAAATCAAAAATCATTATATGTATATGATTAATTTGAGTATTTAAGACTAGTAGTCGGATTTATATCACGAGCTAGAAAAACTGGTGTGGAAAGTGGAAATGAAATGGAAAAGAACAAAAAGAGCTTGCAAATAGTAGGTCATTCGACCAACGAGTTCCTCGTGCACTCAGCTCGCCCACCATCTACCATGAGTGGATGTACCATATGCGCACCCTTTCCTTTGTTGTAGGTAAGAGAGATACACAAATGAGGTAGTGGAGTAGAGACAAATGAGGTAGTGGAGTAGAGAATACAAAATTTCTTGCATTAGTACATTACTAGTTCTTCACTTTTTAAATTATATTAACGGGGTGGCATGCTATGTCTTTCGTCTCGTAACAACAGTGTTAGAAAGTTTTTTAATAGAGAGAAAATATGTGTGGCAATAGAAATAACATATGTTGATTCTCTTTTAAACCATATCATACTATTAGGACTTAAAAAAAAAAAATGAAGAAAGAAACCAGCATTTGGTGTTGTAAAATTTTCACCGTTCTCCCTTTTATTTTTATTTTTTAAGCTATTTCTCACTTTCGTCCCAAAATTGATGTTTCCTTTTGGTTACTATATTTAGGACATGTGTCACGCACTTATTGTCCTCCGCATCACTTTGGCCTCACCGGTTTGCTGCCGCTGCCAACGTTTCACATGCAGGGCATGACACATGTGGCTCTTGTTTTATTTATTTGTTATTATTTTTTATTTTTTGAGTTATTAGTGATTAAAATTTGAATAATGCTATTTAACACTAGTGATACTTGACACTAGTCTATATAATAATTAATATGATATTGAATGATAAATAAAATTAAATGCATGAATAAAGATCCACTTGATTTAAATTATCATTTAATATTACTTTAATATGATGTTAAATATCTAAATAACATTACCCTAAAATTTACTTTCAACCACTTCACGGGCACCCTTATCAATAACTAAGGATTTGTTTAGCAATCAATTATATTCAGCGTATTAATTAGTTGTAGAATTAAAAGTGTGTGTGAATACAAGACTTTCTCTCTCGAGCCTGCTCGGGACACCGACTTTCCCCTCAGTTGTTCCTAACAGGGGCCGACTTTCTCTATTGAGTTGAGTAATTTTGGGGATTTTGGTGGTTGTTTTGTTTGTATATCTTGGTGACTGGTTGGTGTTTTAGTTTTGTTTGGTTGGGTATGGATTTTGTTTGCTTCTTTTTGGATTTTGGTGGTTTGTTTTGATCTTGTTTGGCAGTTATTGCCCCTAGCCTTCGCGTCCCTACTGGTGGTGTGTTTGGTGGTTCAACGTGTGTGGATTTTGTCTGATCTGGGGGTGGGGGTTTTGTTTGTTTGGTGGTTTGTTTGGTTGGGGTTTTCGCCGGCTACAGTGTAGGATCTGGTGGATTTGAGTCGTTGGTGGTTTTGTTATGATGGCTTTTGCTTAGCGAGAGGTTCATGGTGCTTGGAACGGCCGCCCTCCATTGCGATTCCTTTGGTTGCGTGCCGCTGGTCGGTTTGGGTATCTACGCTCGAGATATGGCACACCAAATGTATAAACCAGGAATTCCTGGCTCTCATCGGCCACTAGGCCAAGAGCGACCTGGTGGCAGCCGTCCACAACGATGCTGCATCCTGGATCCACAACGACGTGCAGGGACGGCTTCTTGGTTAGGAAGCCGTTGGCTCCAAATCTGGCCCAGTTCAGGCTTCTGTTCGGGGATGGATTCAGAGAATTGGCAGAGATATCCGCTAGCAGAAGCTTTGTGTCAATCATTGTTGTTTTTCTCTTTGTTTTGTAATATGTACCCCTCTTTTCTCTACAATATATTTTGACAGAATGAAATGAAATAGTTTTATGTTAAAAAAAAAAAAAAAGTGTGTGAATACTTATTCCAAAAAAAGTGTGTGTAAATAAGTTTTCACACGGGTACATCCCAATTTCCAATTGTTATGCGACGCAAGTGGACCTGATCTTGTGGCGGCCACGAGTCAACCGTCAAAGTCTTTTTCTCTTTCCTTCTTTCTTTCTTTCTTTCCCATTTTTTTTCCTCTTTTTAAATAACCCAGGTGGTCAAAGTCATCATTTTTTGAGGTTGATTGTTTGCACTTGGTTGTTAAGTTTGATGGGGCGTGCGCGAGGCTCATTGTCACCAAATTGGCTAACTGGTAATAAAAGTCACGTAACTTTTGGGATAGTGTAAAAATATTTTTTTTTTTGTGTATATATATATAGCACTAATATCAATCTCCTATTAAATGTGTGATAGAATTATGCTATCAATAGATATGGAAATTTAAACACGCCACTGAAAACCGTAGGGCCTCGATGCTAACAGGGCAAAATCTTTTCACCCTGCATGTTATCAGGTCGGGTTAGGCTCAACCTGTATTGCCACACCCTGTTTAAATTTAAAATAAATAAATACATAAAAATATATGGAAAAAAAAGGAAAAAACTATTAAAAATTTTTAAAAATCTAAACAGATAAGGAAACGGGTCGAAATTAAGACCGGATCTGCCCCCGTGACAAACTTGACCCAATCCGCCCTGAATTTTGACGGGTCGTGAGGTGAGGCGGGGCAAGGCTAGGTAGGAAAAATGTTTCATGGGGTGGGCCCAATCCGTCCCAAATCCTACCCGTTGTCAATCTTTCACCACATAGACGTCTGATGACATAAATTCATCACAACGAAATGCAAATAGCACTCCTCTTCTTATTAAAAACATTATTCATGACCCAACACTTTTTCTCCCTTTCTGTTTTCAGTCTATTAGTTTTATTTATGCATCCAACCTTAGAGAATAATAGCCATAAATAATATTACTCTTTTTTTTTATACAAGGGGGAGACAGCGGAGGGATGAGTGTAGTTTGAACCCGAGGCCTCCCATCCAAAACATGAATATTGTTTGAACTACTAAATGATATTTCCCTTATTACAAAATCAACCTAAATTGATAATTGCCAAACTTTTAGTCATGGTCTAATTCTCCCCTCCTACTGTCCCTTTTTGTAATATAAAGAAAAAAAAAGAAAAAAACCTTGAATTGATAAAAAAAAAATTAAAGCTGATCAATTCTTCTATTAATAAGATAAAATTGGGTTGTCACACATTATATCACATGAATTTTCTATAAAAATATATCAGACTCTAAAATCGATATATCATCTGTGTCAAGTGAGGTAACGAGACGTGATTGGAGATTGGGCATCGATGACACACAAATGCAATCAAAAGTTTATTTTATTTTATTTATGTTTCCCGTAACATGCAAATCATGTTTCACCTGCTAATTATTATTTATTTTTGTTTCTTATTTCCCATAACACGCAAAGATGTTTCCGAAGCCTTAAATAATGCACCAATTTTTTATTAAATACTAAAGTGCACTAATTTTTTATTAATATTTCCCTTTCGTATGTCACTTGTTAATTGTTACTTTGTTACTGGATTAGAGAGCAAACTATTAC
This sequence comes from Nyctanthes arbor-tristis, assembly GCA_963692815.1. Classification (NCBI taxonomy): domain Eukaryota; kingdom Viridiplantae; phylum Streptophyta; class Magnoliopsida; order Lamiales; family Oleaceae; genus Nyctanthes; species Nyctanthes arbor-tristis. Next base: position 65,869 of record CAVNYN010214663.1, on the reverse strand, counting down.
TAGTTGCACATTACCCTCGCTTTGGAAAAGTTAAACATACTTTCTTGAAACCTTAAAAACATAAAAGTTAAACGTATTCTAGTATACTTACAAAACTAAACCAAACAAATAATATTCAAAAATTTATTTTAACTGAACAAAAATTTCTGAGCATACCAAATAAAATTCTCCACCAATACGTTTTTTCTCCCCCTGCCCATAGCATAGCAGTTCGGCTAAGAAAATCATCATGGTATTGGTGGAACGTATGACGTCCTGAGTGTTATCACGTGATTTGAAATTGGATTCTTTATCTTTCCATTGCATCATGGAGATTTTAGGTGGTCTATTCCGCCTTGTTTCCCATAAACCTTAGGGCCAGTTTGGCAATCAACTGAGTTCTCGTTATAACTCTTAGTTAAAAATTATGTGCACCAGCACAATTTACATGTGCGCACATGCAAAACTGTGTAAGCTTGTAATTTTTAGTTAAAAATGCACCAGCATAGTTTAATGTATGCACATGCAAAATTAAGTTTGTTAAGCTCGATACATTGGCATGTACGTTATGTTTTTTACATAACTTATCTCATCAACCAGTGAAATACTACAGAACAATTTGCCAACTTCGATGTACGCACAAATTTGAGTTTTCTCTAAAACTATAATTAGAACTAATTATAATTAGTCAGCAAATGATCCTATTAGACATTATTTGGTTACTTGTTTGATTATTTGAATTGATGACACCATGGCTGTGCCTTTAAGGTTAGGAAAATGTTATTTGTGCGTAAAAATTTATAAAATTTTTGTACAAAATGGAATGGTTTTGCATCTCACGTTTTATACTATATGATTGGAAGGAAATAATATAAAGTAAAATGGTGAATTTATCATACTTTGTAATTAGGGCGGGCAACAAAACCGGTAAACCGGTTTCAGGCCGGCTCTGTTCGGGTTGGGCTGCGGTTTCTTGGATGGCAAACCGAGCTAGTCTGGTTCCATTTGCGTGTTTAACCGGCCAAACTAGTCAAACCCAGTCAAAACTAAACTAAACCGAACCGAACTGGCCTAGTTCGGTTTAACCGGTTTGAACCGATCAAAACCGATTTTTTTTTAATTTTTTCCTCCCTTAAAAACGCTTTTTGGTCTAGCCTTATTTCACAATACATTATCAAACATTTAAAATTCCACTTTTCTCCAACCTAACAATTCAGAATCAGGTCAACCTACAAAATCTGAAACCCTAATTTTGCTCATTCCGCCGCTGCTTAACTGCGTACTCTGCTGCTACCTCCGACGCCGCCGCTGCTACCACTGCTACGCAGCTCTTCTTCTACTGCTGCTGCTCCATTCCGCTGTGGTGCCTGTAACAACCGGAGCTACTTGGTTGCTTTTCCTCGTCAAGGGTTTAGATATAACTATCATTATTTTAAATGTTTATTATTTCTCATTTTTTAGAACTGTCAACGTTGGTGACTTAATTCATTTTATATTTATAATTGAAATCTGTAATAAGTCCATAATATTCATCCTCTCAATGTCAACGGTTATCAGTGATGAGGCCGTTGATTTCCGGTGATCCTCCCAAAGAGCTCGGTTCACATAGTTGTAAGTACCTAAAATTTGAAAAATATAGAAAAGAATGAATATAGAATATTCAGTGAGAAATCTTTACAAATGCAGGTTTTTTTTTAAAACATGAGTTTGAGCCCGCGTTACATCATAGACTTATCTTACCCCAAGTACTCAATATAACTTGTTCAGTTGGTACTCGTACTAAGGTTTTGATCACAGACTACCTAGGTGTCTCACAAAACTATAATTGATTCTGAAGGTTTGATCATAGACTACCTAAATAATCTTCCACAACTCTAAGGCACTAAACATTTCATTTACCGAAAATAATTCTGTTCTGAAACTGATGGGGGAGACAGATGTAATTTTTTTCCTGAAAAAGCACTTCTGCTTTAATTACTATGCATAACATGAACTAAATCACATATCTTACTTCACATTGCATAACTTATCTCATCATAAGTTTAATAATGAAAAAATAATCGACATTAGAGAAAATTCTTTAAATAATGGCATTATCATCATTATATATTACAAACATGAGAATTTTCTCATATTATAGTATTGTCATCATTATAGATTTCAAACACATGACTTTTCTCAAATAATTCATATAAGCATATTTGACGAACACATAAAAGGGTGTACAGATCACTTACCTTTTTCTCTTAGTTTCTAGCTTATGATTATTCAGCTATTACTTGGGTCTTTGAAAAAGTCAAAACAAGTGTAGTGTTTATTTAAGAGTTACGTGAAGTTTTGTGGTTGAAAAACAATGGCTAACAATGAGAAGTATATGTATTTATACTCAAATCTTCAAAGGGTAAAAGAAAGTCTTTGGAAATCATTACTTTAAATCTCTAGACCTGTGAATATCTCCCTAGCCGAGTGACTAAGCCTATTTATCATAATCATGCATATATCCATTCACGTAGGGAGTGCATTATGTTTAATACTTTTTAAAGAACATCCCTAATTTAAGATATTTTCCCTCCACTTCGTATTTAAGGATTCCGAAACAAGTATAAATTAATCAATGATCAAAGATGAATGATAAAAGTCTAGTCGGGTCGTTATAGTGCCTCTGCTTCTATTGTGCGCAATTTAAGATATTTTCCCTCCACTTCGTATCTAAGGATTCCGAAACAAGTATAAATTAATCAATTATCAAAGATGAATTATAAAAGTCTAGTCGGGTCGTTACAGTGACTCTACTTCTATTGTGAGCCATGCCGCCACTGTCACCTGACCTCTCTCATCCCTCTCTTTATATCTAGATGCCTGAAACCCTAAAGCGCAAATCTCTTTCTTTTTTAAATAATAAAAAAGGGCCTAAAATTGGGCCTAAAAAGAAAACTAGGGCCAAATTTACGCTTTAAAAAAATAAAAATTAAAAGTCTAACCCGAAAACTGACCCGACGCAAAATGACCAGTTGCGGGTCGGTTTGAATCATGGCCCGGTCTCAGTTTGCACCTGCAATCTTACAAACTGACTTTAAGTCAGGGGCTTGGGTCTAGGTCAAAACTGACTTGCCCGACCTGATGCCCAAGCCTATTTGTAATAGATTTTATTATAAACACCTACATACAAATAGCGTGACTCTTGGCAGTAGGTTTTGTGAAGTAATTGGAAACAGTTTGGACTTTGGAGCAAACTTTGAGAAATGGTAAAAACAAAATGCATCTCCTTTTTAACAGTAATCATTATGGATTATATTCTCTCTTTATATAGGAATGTTGACAAATTGAGATGAGTTGAATGTAGGTATTGGCATGGCCTTAGTTCGAGCTTTATTTAGTCCGAGACGAAAAAAGGTTAAGCCAAATTTCAACTCAAAGCATGTTAAAAGAAATCAGGCGTGGGTTGAGCTTTAATTCGAGCTCTTTTTTAACCAATTCGCAAGCCTTCTTACTTTTTTCTTTTTTCTTTTTCTTTATAATAAAGAAAATGTTAATTCTACAAATCATTCCCAACCTTTGAGTTAAGAATCAGTTTTGTCCTCAACATTTTTTTCACCCTCCACTGCCCTCAACATTTAATAAATGCACGCAATTCATCAATTTTTCTACTATTTCATAAAATTTACAATAAAATGACGATTATACCCTTTAAATTTTTTCTTTTTTAAAAAAGTTTAAAAATAATAAAAAATTAAAAAAAGAAACACCCCACTCACCCGTCCCTTCCTTCCTTCCAAGACTGGCCTTCGGAAATGGAAGCATTCAGGCGACTGGCCATTTCGTAGCAGGAATGGCAGCATTCAGGCGATAAAAAATGGGGGTAAATTCCCCTCTAATTTGCTACCAGAAACGGCAGCAACTTTTTTGGCCCCCAGAACAGTTCCAGCAAGCAAAGTGCTGTTAAAAGAAGGATTCACCCCTTTTAGCGCGCCATTTCTAGCAGCACAAATGGGAGAAAGTCTCCCCTCCATTTTACGGACAAAATGGGGGAGACTCCTCCTATTTGTACAGCTAGAAATGGCAGTACTTTTATTGCCGGAAACAACAGTATACTGCCAGTATACTATTGACATTTCCGGTAGCAAATTTGGAATCCCGCATTTTTTGCCGCAAGAATGCTGCCATTGTGGCGGCAAAATGGCAGGCTGTTGGAATCCTTCCATTTCCAGCAGCTAGTTTTGGGAGGATGAGGGTTGGGTAGGGGCTGGGGTATTTCTTTTTTTCTAATTTTTTATTATTTTTAAACTTTTTAAAAAAAATTTAAAATGTTTAAGGGGTATAATCGTTATTTTATTGTAAATTTTATGAAATAGTAGAAAAATAAACGAATTGTGTGCATTTATTAAAAGTTAAGGGATGTGAAGGGTGTAAAAAAATTAGGGACGAAACTGATTGTTAATTCAAAAATCGTGGAAGATTTGTGGAATTAACCTATAAAGAAACAATGGGAGATAGATAATAAGTAGGTAGACACCAAAAGCAGGTTGCCGGCCGACTTGTCTATTCGGCCACAGTAAAATAAGCTGTCACGATTTCAGAAGATTTTATTCAATTATTGTTATTATAATTATTGTTATTATTTTTTTTTTGAGTTAGTGGTGCAAATTTTCCTTCAGCCAACTCACCGGCACCCTCATCAATAACTCATGATTCATTTGACAATCTATTATATTCATCGTGTCTTAACTTTGACGTGACCTTAACCATTTAGCTAAGAGTTAAGAGCTTGTTTTCCTATCAGCTTCATATAATGGGTGTTAGATACTTAGACTTATAAGAGAGAGTGTATTTAGAATGTATAGAAAAATTATTAAAAAGTGTGAAAATTTATTTTTTAAATAGAAAATATATTGTTAATATTAATTTACAAAGTGTTTGGTTAAGATCCAGATTATAATCTTGATTACAATCTGCGACGTGGTATTATTTTATTAGTTGTTTTCTATAAAAAGTCAACAAATGCGGCTTTACTTTTATTTTTTGACTTTTTTGTAAAAAGTGAAACTAATGAAATAATATTGTGTGGCAGATTATAATCCATATTATAATTTAGATAAATTGTCAAATACATTATTAATAAATTTTTTACTTTATACAGAACTTTATAAAACAAGCTCCAAATTTCATCTCAACATCATCAGGGATAACGACTATACGTTTTCACACGGCTACATACAAATATTTCTGGGTCCAATAATAGCGTTTTCAATTGTGTGCGACGCAAGTGGACTTGAGAAAGGTTGGTGCCAGCAGTAAACCGTCAGAGTCCTTTTGGCCTTTTTAACACAGGTGGTCGAAGTCATCATCTTCTAATGTTGATTGTTTGCAAATGGTTGCTATGCGTGAATCTCATTGTCACACCAAGTTACTAAGAAACTTGATCAAACTCCAGTTAAAAAGCTTGATCAAATATATTATAAGTATTCAATAAAACAAACATCACAGATTGTGGGGCTTGTTTTGTTACATGTTTACCACATAGATCAAGCTTTGTAGCGAAACTGCTAATTGATTGGTAATATATTTCACATAGAGCTTGTTTGATGCTCTTTATTTTACCAATTTATAATTTTACCTACTATTGATTTGACCTTTAATTTAATAATTATTCAATTACAATCACATATTTTAAACTTTTTTATATTCTCAATACATATTCTATCTCCCTCATTATAAATTCTCCACATTTTGACAAATAAAAAACATCAAACAAGTTCGTAACTTTCGGGAGGGTGTACAAATTTTGCAAGAGTCACATCATTTGGACATGCATAAAAATTATGACAAAAGAGAATTTAAATTACCTTACCATCATTGTCAATTTTAGGGGGTTCAAAATCACTTCAAGGGTAATAAGATAATACAAATCCCCTTTTTGTCATCACTTTTGTTTACATATGTGTCCAGATAGATTACTTATTTTGTAGATATTATATGTATAAATAACAATGGTCTCAATGTTTCATTAGACGGGGGTTGAGTTGGGCTGTTAGATGCTTATTTAACAGGAGATAATTAGGAATTCAAATATAGGTGGGTTTTCTAATAATCTCTTGTCGTGTAAGTGTTTGACAGCATAAATTCCATCATCATATGTCTGGTAGCATACAAATAGCACTCTCATCAAAAACATTATTCATGAGCCAACATCTTTTTTCCCGTTCCCTTTTTCCCCCTCTCAATCTATTTGTTTCATTTATGCATCCAACCTCGGAGAATAATAGCCATAAATAATATTAGTCTTTATTACTAAATCAACCTAAATTGATAATTGCCTTGTTCAAAAAAATTGAAAATTTTTCTAACCTCTATGATCTGATAGCATCTTAGTTGGCTTCTCAAATCTTTAATTAAGGATTTGATTCCCCTTCTATTACAACCTCGTTGTAATATTAAAAAAAAAAACTGAATTGATAATTATTTTTAGTATTTCTTTTGTTAAAAATAAAATTGGGATAGGTGAGAAGTGTTTGTCACCGGATTGCAAGAGTGAAAGAATGAAAATGAGAAGATAAGTATGAAATGAAGACAGATTGTTTAACATGAAAAGTTTTTGGTACAAGAGGAAATATGGGAGGGGTAGTGTGATTTGAACCCAGGACCTTTCACTTGGACCGTGAATACTTAATTATTGTAACACTTGTTCGAATCATGTTTAACATGAAAAGTTGAGTATTAAAAAAAAAAAAGAGAAAAATATTGATTTGCTATGCCAAATATGCAGGGGTGGAGCTTATTGGAGCACTGAAATTTGGATTTTCCCCCTTAAAGTTTGAAGTGTTGTGTGTGTATATAACACTCACAATCGGAAGAATTGGAGGCCGTAACTAGCCTTTGAAAATCAAGAATATATGAAAATTTTCAACTACTACAATCTAAAATTTGAGATTAGGAATTAAGACAAGTGGCTTGAAATTGGGAAAAGAAAGAGATCGGAAGCAATTTAAAGCGGTGCTTCTATAGTGTCCTTTAGACACTATTTATGGTCTCTAAATGACAGTGTGACACTCACTGATTATGTGTTAGGCCTTATGGTGTCCTTTGGACACCATAAGAATGTGTGAATTTAAAGGGGAATGACATAAACTCAAATGTCACATCTTGAGGGTCAATTTGGCCCGTTACTAACTATGTGGCATGTCTAGATGCATACTGTGGAAGCTTCTGACACTATTGATAGTACCGAATCTCTAATTTTATATCATTTCCCAAATTTTAGATGAGTATTTGTATTTTGGAAGGTTGACAAGGTGGCAGTTGAGAAGCCAACCCAAATTGTTGGAGAGAGGAGGGAAGAGAGAAGATAGAAGAGAGAAGAGAGAAGGATGTTTTCTAAAGAAACAGGTCCGAAGCACTATCTGTTTGAATAACCCGATCAAAGAGAGAAGAGGATATGGAGAAGTGTTTCTTTCTTTCTTTTTCTTTCTTTTCTTTTCTTTTTACTTCTTTTTTTTCTTTTTTTGTTTAACTTCTTTTTCTAAATCCATAAAATAACTACTAAAATTACTTTTTTCTGATTTATTTTATTATTTATGTTTACCATAACACGCAAATCATGTTTCACCTGCTAATTGTTAAAAAAAAAAAATGTTTCACCTGCTAATTATTTTATTCATTTTTGTTTCCCACAACACACAAAGGTGTTACCAAGGCCTCACATAGTGCACCAATTTTTTATTAAACACTAAAATGTACTAATTTTTTGTTACTTCACATATTTTATGGAGTTCATTGGATACTATGTATGATATCCGATAGACTACGTGGCATAATCTCGTTAGACACCATACTCCATAGAAAAACCGAAACCGTTGTTACTGGATTAGAGAACAAACTATTACTAATTGCCCATCACCCTCGCTTTGGAAAAGTTAAACAAACTTTTTTGAAACCTCAAAAACATAAAAGTTAAATATAATAATAAATATTATTATTTTAATTGAACAAAAATTTCTGAGAGCATCTCCAATGGTAGGTTGTTCATGGAAAAAACCCTTGCCAAATAGGAAAAAACACTACCTAATTTAAAAACCACTCTCCAATGCTAAAAGTCACCAACCAAAGGCATGTGACTTGGCGCCTTCAAGCAAGTATGAATGTCCACAGGAAGGTCTGAAATCAGACCCAAGAGTGCACAGCCAACTCATCTAGATTTATGTTCCCAATGCCAAAAGCAATATCGAAAAATGATAGAACTTGATGGGGGAATTTTACTTGGCAAAGTCATGACAGCAGCATTGGAGGAGATTGAATGGGGTGGGTTGTCTATTTAATGGACTTTATGCCACATAGAAATAGACTTTGTTAAGTCTTTTGTCACATAGACTTAGATGGCCCATGAGCATTGGAGATGCTTTGAACATACCAAGCAAAGTTCTTGACTTCACCAATACGATATATATATATATATATATATTTTTTTTTGACCTATAGTATTGATGGAACCTGACGTCCTAACAAAAGCGTTATCACATGATTTGAAATTGGATTCTTTATCTTTCCATTGCACCACGGAGATTTTCCTAGTCTTCCTATGGAAATTGATCTGGCTCCATTTTTGAAACTTGACCAATTTCTTTAGAAAATTTGGGTCTATTCCACATTGTTTCCCATAAATCTTAGGGCCAGTTTGGCAATCAACGGTGTTCTCATTATAATAACATGCAACACTACAATTTGAATGTGTGCACATGCAAGAGTGTGTAAGCTTGTAATTTTTACTTAAAAATGCACCAGCACAATTTAGTGTGTGCACGTGCAAAATAAAGTTTGTTAAGCTTGATACATTGGCGTGTAAGTTATGTTTTTCACATAACTTATCTCATCAACCAGTAAAATACTACAGAACGATGTGCCAACTTCGATGTAAGCAAAAATTTAAATTTTAACTAAAATTATAATTAGAACTAATTATAATTAGTCACCAAATGATCCTACTAGACATTATTTGGTTACTTATTTAATTTTTTGAATTGATGACACCATGGCCGTGCCTTTGAGTTTAGGAAAATGTTATTTATGCGTAAATGTTTATAATTTTGTTTTTTTGACAAAATGGAGTTGTTTTATATTTTACCTTTTATACTATATGATTGGAAGAAAATAATATAAAGTAAAAAGGTGAATTTACCCTATTGTGTAATAGATTTTATTATAAACATCTACATACAAATAGCGTGACTCCTGGCAGTCGGTTTTGTGAAGTAATTGGAAACAGTTCGGAGCAAACTTTAAGAAATGGTAAAAACAAGTTGCATCTCCTTTTTAACAGTAACCAATGTGAGTTGTATTCTCTCTTTATATCAGAATGTTAACAAATTGAGATGAGTTGATTTGCAAGTCTAAGATATTGGCTCGGTCTTAGTTCGAGCTTTGTTTAGTCCGAGATGAAAAAACCTTAAGCCAAATTTCAACTCAAAGCATGTCAAAAGAAATTAGGCTTGGGTTGAGCTTTAACTCGAGCTCTTTCTGAACCAGTCGCAAGCCTTCTTACTTTTTTCTTTATAAAGAAAATATGGGAGATAGATAATAAGTACGTAGACACCAAAAGCAGGTTGCAGGCCTACTTGTTTATGCGGGCCATACATGCCTAGTAAAATCAGCTAGCATGGCGATCCAAATGGGCCAACCCCACTCGAGCCTTGTCCCATTTGTGGGCTTGGCCCGGGCTTTAGGCTATAGAATAAGGGCCCAAAGTAGGAAAATTCAAGCTTTTCATAGGCTACCGCACATGTAGGAATGGTGATGATCTTTGAATTGGAGATCATAATGGATCGTTTGCTACATAAATTTTGTAGAAGTCACAAGAAGAATACTATTTATCTAAACGGAAGACCACATCACTACATTAAGGATAAGTTGAGATGCATAAATAAATGTCATTGTTATTTATTTAACAGCCAATAATAAAATAACAACTAGGCATTATTCAATTCGTAAATTACAAAAGTCCAATTTAATCCTTATTCTGAGAGCAATTTCTTTTCTTTATCTAGCTGGCTGATTTGCGTCCGGACATTATTATTATTCTATAATGCTAGTTGTATACCCGTGCGTTGTACATAATAGAATAATTAGTCAAAAATTATTTGATAATTTAAATAACCAAATAATTACAATTTTATTGTATATTACTTACTCATTTACACATGTTACTAGTAATTACAATTTTATTGCGCATAATTCTTTCACTTGGTACAAAACTAATTAAATTGTCATTTATGAAACAGTACTTTAAACTGATAAAAATGAGAATTAATGAGGAATTGTTTAATATGAATTCAATTTCACGTTGAATATGAAAACTAAGAAACTATGGAAAAGAAAACACACAAAATTTATGTAACTCCAAAATTATCATACATATATATCTTTGTTCAATAAGTATAGTACAAAAACTCTAAGAAACACTTAGAGTGTGGATAGTATTCATTTATCAAAATGAATTCTTTATCACATTCATTCTCTATCAAATATTTCTGAAAAAATTATTTTTCATATATCTTCATATAGTGTTGCACATTCTCCAAAGAAATTACTATTCATCAAGTCCAATCTTAAAATTTTTTTTCTAAAATATACACTGTCCTATTACAAATGACACAAGGGAAGTAATATTATAACAAATGATAAATTATATATTATTTACCCATATTGTTAATTTTTCACCACTTTCCACTATAAAAAGAATTAAAAGAAAATAAATAGCATATAACTTTTATGTAAAATAAAAGCATATAAAATAAAAGTATATATAAGCAATATATATATATATATACACACACAAACACAACTAAAAGTATATATAAGCGAGAGAGTAGATATATACTTATATATATTTATTATTTTATTTTTTTGAGAAAATATCTCGACTCAAAAATCTAAACTCGAGATATAACTTTTATTATATATATTATAATATATATTATAATTACGTATATTATATATATGTGTGAAGAAAAGTGATGCCCATTTCCAATGCTCTAGAGAATTCAAGAATTAGTGAAAATCTTGAAAAATGTAGATTGCATGTCAATTATGAAAAATTCCACTCTCAGTTAGATTATTTATGGAAACAGCTAGAAGCAAGTAATTATCCACAATTGCAATGGCGGTGGACTGGAGCACCGACTTTAGGATCCTATATATGGGCTTGAGTGGGTTCCAAATTTGTTCAGAAAACTTGAAGTTTGGGAGGAAATTTTGAGAGAAAACAGAATGAAAAAAAATTGTGGAAAAATATTGCATGTGATTTTGTAAGAAAATTTTGAGTAATACCTTTTGAGTGAAAGTTTTGTCTCTCACTAAATATTAAAAACTTTCCATTTCTCTAATCATCTACTTATCCTACTTCCTGTACTCTAAATTACTACTACACTAATACCAAAAAACCAACAAGTGGTATCAACACTTTATTCCAGAAATATTGCGCGTAAGGTGAAAATATAGCTGACGTATTCTGCTCATCAATTCCAATACCTACTTTCTAAGGGGATAATTTTGATTATTGGTCGATTAAAATGAAGATCTACTTTTGTGCATAAAATTTATGGGATATTGTCAGCACTGGGTATACTATCTCAGACGACATTTCCTTGTTAACTGCGATACAAAAGAAGGAATTTAAAGAAAATCAACAGAAGGATACTATGGCGCTCCTGACTCTACAAATGAGCATGACAGATGAATATTTTTCAAGGATTATGAGATGTGAAATTGCTAAGAAAGTTTGGGATAAATTACAAGAGGAGTTCAAGAGAAGTGAGAATGTACATACTTGCAAACTCCAAACTCTAAGAAGGAAGTTTGAAAATCTAAAAATGAAAGATTCTGAGACTGCAAAACAGTACTATTCTAGAATTGATAAAGTAGTGATCCAGTTAAGATTTTATGGAGAAGAAATTTTTGAAAAGAAAATCATGGGGAAAATATTAATTATTTACACAGAAAAATATGATCAAATTATTACAGCTATAGAAGAATCAAAGGATATAGAAATATTAACAGCTACAGAATTAATGTGATCTCTAGAGGCTTTGAACAAAGATTAGAAAGGCGACAAGATGTTGAATTGGAACATGCCTTTCAGTCTAAAATTAACATGCATTCTCAGAAATTTAAAGAAAGTGAGAAGAATTTCAAAGAATATTTTAGAAATAAAAATGGAAATGAAATGGATGATAGTAATGACAAGTTTCCTTCTTGTGGGATCTGTAAAAGAAAAAGTCATTTCGAGAAAGATTGTTGGTACAAAGGTAAAGATCAGTGCAGATATTGCAAAAGATTTGGACATAAAGAAAAATATTGTCAGTATAAAAATAATCATCAAGCTAATTTTTCTTAAGAAAGAGACTCAGATGGTCTTCTTTTATATGCCTTCTTCAAAGATACTACAAAAGAAAAATGGGATACTTGGTTTATAGGCAGTTGCTGTGATAATTATATGACAAAAGATGAAAATATTTTCCGTAGCCTGGAAAAAATAAAAACAAAAATAAAGGTTGGGAATGGTGAATATGTTGAATCAATAGGCAGAGGTACTATTGCTATTAAAACAAAAATGGGAAAAAAGTATATCGAGAATGTGATACTAGTCCTAAGTATTGACCAAAATCTATAAAGTATTGGTCAAATGATGGAAAAAGGATATGCAGTACACTTTGAGGAAAATTGTTGCACAATTTACAACAAACTAGATAAATCCCTCGTGATTGCAAAAATCAAGAAGGAAAATAACTGCTTTCCTATCTAAATGATATACTCTACTGGAGATAGTAGCCATTGGGAGACAGGACAAGCTGAAAGAAAAAATCTAAGTATTCCTATACTCCCAGTGGAACAAAACGATAAGTCCAAGGAGGAGGTTGAAAGTGAAGAAGAGAGAGTCTTGTCACATCAAACAAAGACAAAAGGACCATCAGAAGAGTCCATGCCAAGAAAGACAAGAAGGTTATCAGAGATTTACAAAACATACAATCTGACAATTATTGAGCCAGAAAAGCTACAAGGAAATTTTGAAGTGAGCAAACACTGGCTAACAACAACAAGAAGCTACAGAAGTTTGTTCAGACAACAAGAGCAAGCGAATAATGAGATAGAGCTCAAGCAATGCATTGCTAAACATCAATATTTCCACAAAAGCACTACAAGACATAGTCAGAGTCATAGAAATGAGCATCAAGGAGGAGTGAAGAAAAGTTATGTCCATTTCCAATGCTCTAGAGAATTCAAGACTTAGTGAAAATCTTGAAAAATGTAGGTTGCATGTCAATTATGGAAAATTCTACTCTTAGTTAGATTATTTATGGAAACAACTAGAAGTAAGTTATTCACCACAATTGCAATGGCAGTGGAGTGGAGCACCGACTTTAGGATCCTATATATAGGCTTGAGTGGGTTCCAAATTTGTACAGAAAACTTGAGGTTTGAGAGGAAATTTTGAGAGAAAATTGAGTGAAAAAAATTGTGGAAAAATTTTGCATGTGAATTTGTATGAAAATTTTGAGTGGTACCTTTGAGTGAATTTTGTCTCTCACCAAATATTAAAAACTTTCCATTTCTTTAGTCCTCCACTTATCTCACTTCCCATACTCCAAATTACTACTACGCTAATATCAAAAAACCAACAATGTTTATAAAATAAAAATATATAAGATATTAGAGCTTTAATTTGAAGCTTAATTAGCTGGAAATATATATATATATATTATTGAAATAAAATAAATAAAAAAGATGCATATATAAGTAGGATAGTGGTTTTGGCCGAAAAATTTACATATGACTATTATCATACTTTAATATATATATATATGTATATATATAAAAGATAATATTAGATAAGATAAGATGAGTGCGCTATTAAGTTAGACATGCTTTTGGAACTACCGCCACAAAAACCTTCACTTGCGATTTGTTTTTGTATTCCTTTTGATTTCTTCGGAAGCAGTTGCCCATAAATGATCTTCCAAGGTACGTAGATTCTTCATCTTCAACTTCTTTTGATCTTTTCCTTTTATTAATTTTCAGTGGAAACAGCATTCTAATTGTCTGATTTCAGATTGAAGCGACATCACCCCAAAAACCCAGAAAATGTCTGGCATTAGAGGCATGTCTATCCCCGATGAATTAATAGTTGAGATATTGAGTCGATCATCAATTAAATCGTTGCTAAGATTTAGATGCATCTGTACGGCATGGTATTCCATGATTCAGGATCCTAACTTCATTGTCATGCACATGCAATGGGCTCCATGTACTTCTAGTTACGGTGCTAACCGTGATGGAGAAGATGCAAATTTTAGTATCTTAAAACACGGTCAAGGACTAATATTGGAGCATAACAGTTCGACAAAAGCATATCGACTGAAGAACTTAGCGACCAGACAAATGCTCGATGCGAAAAAGCTAATTGTACAGAGATGTGTTATGTTCCGGCAACTAATCACATAAAGGTGGTTTATATGCAATATTCTAGTAAAAATTCAGAAAGCATACAAGTACTGGTTTATGATGTTCTTAGAGTTGATTTTAATTATACCACTGAGTTTACATGGAAATCTATGGAATCCCCTTCCTTTTGTAAGTCTGAAAGTGGTTGGCCTAAGACTACTCTTCTAAAGACATTATTATATAGCGTTAAGCTCAGATTAACAGATGATTCTGACTCTGGTATAGATTGCCTAGATTTGGAAAATGACCGGATTCTAAACAGGATTAAGATCCCTCATGATTTCTTTTCCGATTGGGGGAAAGTCCACTCAATGTCATGGAAAGGGAAGCTGGCTATCGAAAAATATATAGAACAAGATGAGAAGCTGAATGTTTGGGTTCTAGAGGACCCCAAGAAGCCAAAATGGTCTCTTAACAAGATTGTTGTACCAAATTTGACATTCATGAATCCAAGGCCATCGAGTGAGACGATGGTTCCCCGTTGTAATCATAGACAATCAAGTTTGGGTGTATAGTCGCCGATTTCTTGTTTCAAAATCACACAAACAACAGTATATCCAAAAAAAATGGGATATTGACATTTTAACGTGCAAATAACAGTAAACACAAAAGGTGCATTTTACCTCTAGTGAACTTTCATGACTATCAACAAACATATCCTAGAACCCTGCTGCAGACATCAGAAAAAGACTGAGCTACAAATGAACAAAATTTGCGAGTATGTCACATGTTCAAAAAGAGTTTTCGAAAATAAAAATTCGAGAACTAATACAAACTTCTGTGCCATTCAAATTGCCATTTTATATAGCAAATGTCTTTGGTGAAGAACACTTATTTGATCCCTCTGCTACTGGAGATGGTGGCCGAGGTGGCGCAACATAAACTGCTCTCAACTTGCGAGCACTTCTGCCTTCTTAAACTAAAAAAAGTAGAAGAAAGCCTCACCTATGTCAAATTTTACATATATAGAAAAGTAGAGTGCGACATGATTGATAATCCACACTTCTTTCATCACGTAGCAACTTCAACGATAATTTCTTTGGCAATATGCTAGTAAAATTGGGAAAGCTATAATGAGAATGAGTGACAATCCTTGTACAATTTGGCAACTCTGATCTCTAGCAGTTCTATGCTCTTTGACGGTTAATTTTGTAAGATCATGGATGAAGCTTCAATTATGTCCTACAACTGAAATACAATGTTCCGTAATGAAAATTTTCTGTTATTTGTCCTTTTGCCAAAAAAAAAGAAAAAAAGAAAAAAAATTGAAAAAAGAAAAAGGAAGGTGCATTTCATTAATATTAAATAAAATGCAAGATTTAAATTGTAATTCTTTAAAAACACTGTGCAAATTGTAAACACACTACAAAAACATATTGTATTTACTAAACTTCCCATAGTAGATAATTATATTACAGCTATTTTTTAAAGGTAAGTTGGACAATTCTCTCAATTGGAATCCCTCAATCTCCCACAACCAGTACCCATGAAGTTGATAGTTAGAGACTTAAATGTCAATATCAATAGATTGGGGGCCCGTTTGGTACTAAGTTAACAGATCGGGTACTAATCAGTCAAACGTACTGCTTCGTTGTAAAACCCTCCGATTCTGAGCGGCCTTTGCTCTCTGGTTTACAGCCTGTACCTCAAAATGGCTTCTTCAAGAGTGCTCTTCAGGTTATCCTCTATGTTAAAAGTTATAAACAAGAGTTCCTCAATCTCAGCTCGCTCCTCTCTCCTCAAAGCCGCATCGGAATCCCCCGTGAATAAGCGATTCTCTCTCGTCTCAAGGTAAACAAAATACTTGCAAAATCTGCATTGCGCGTACACTCACGCACATCTCTTTTGTCCATACTTTTGTATTAATTTATGTTTTTTAATGCATTTTAGATGTGGATTGTAGGCTACCTGTGGAATTGAGCTGCTTAGAGACGATGATTCCGTTGCACTGTGCAATAGCGTCGGCTCGTTTGAGGTCAGGCTTGTCGATTGAGTCTCAGAGATGGGGTTTAATTCCTCAAGGTTTGCTTTAATTGAATGCTTATTTTTTAAATCTAGTTTCTTTTAGTTTCTATTATACTTCTCATATCATATTCTGAACTTGCTATCAATAGATTTATATCACTGCATTCGATAAGATCAGCTCATTTCAAATGCTTGTTTGTATTGCTGGTTTGAATCTAAAGAATGGCTATTTGTTATGTTGCACTAACTTTGCGCTGGGCTGAACTTTGTACTTGTAATTTACATTTGGTACACCATGACTGGACTAGATAAAAAATTTAATACTATAAAACTTGGGGTATCGATGCGTTCCAAGTGAAACACCCTTTCACTATGTGTTTACGTACCTGTTTTGCCATCAAGGAATAAATATGGACTAATAATAACATTGGCCAACAAATATGGAAGCATCAAACTTTTTCATCTAGTTTTCCATTAATATGTTCAGGTAATTGAAGGATGTGATGTTTCTAAATGTGATTGCTGCTCGATGTTTAAACTGAAATACAATCCACCTTTCTTGTGGTTTTGACTAAGAAGATCACTCACCTGTTTGCTTTACTCATTAAATGAACAGACGTGTGCTCTTCCGATCTGTCAAGTGCAGCTTTGAGTTGATGCTCTATGAAGCTTTAGGGCGTGTATATATAATGGCCTCTTTTACCCTTTCCCAGAGTTGGGAGTAAGGATGTCCTCTCCGCTCACATAATTCCTGAAGAAGTCAATCTAGTAGGAATTTTTGGAGATGGCTTTCTTATCTTCTCTTTTTTGCTGTTATTAATGATAAAACATATGAAAAGGTAAATAGAACCTGTCCTTTTCATGGTCACATTTCTCAGATTTTCTATGAAGTTTATATTGTTTCTAGGATTGGCCAAACTTGATCTATGAGCTCACAAATTTCTTGACACTGCAAAATTCTGTTAAATCGTTGTGGTGCTCTAACTAGTCAAAGAGTTTGCACTCAGTGCATCCCCCCTTGTGGAACATAACCTTTTTATAACAATCTTACATAACATTCTTATTTTGATCTTTCCAAAAATCTACCTGTAATAGATAGTTTTAATTATTCTGGAGCCAGTTCAACTGGGATAAGTCGACAACTGATTTAGCACAAGGCAGCTTGTTTATCAGATCTCAAGATGTGTAGGAAGTCACTTTGATTGGGACAATGAAAGTATGTAAACGTGAGTGTCTCTTGTGCATACCTTACTAAAGGACTACCCCTCCTCTCCCCAACAAAAAAAAAAAAAAAAAAAAAAAAAAAAATTCTTCCTTAAAAAAAAAAAAAATATATATATATATAATAAATTTAATTTAAAAAATTGAATGTCAATTTTATTATTTAAAAAGAAAAAAGCAATGAGAAAATAATTTGTAAAAAAGTTTTAAAAAATAAACAAAATCCTCTAACACTATAATCACTAGATTTTCCCCTTATATAGTATTTGAGAATAGCTGTTTTCCCCTTAATTTTTCCCGTTAATTTTTTCCCTTTAGCTTTTTTCCCCTTGGCATTTTTCCCCTAACATTAATCTTGCTCTTATAATGAGACAGGATGAATGATGGATATTTAATTTGAGTCAAAATGTATGGTTATAATTGAGTAGCTATCAAAATGATGATAGATAAATCTATAACAGGAGATTGAAAATGAGAATCAATCTCCGCATTAAAGTAAAAGATGGCCATCTTGGTAACCCAGAAAATGTCCTCTTGGTCATTGGATATGACACCATTCACATGAAAATTTGTTAGTGTTTCTTTGTCTTGGATCCATTGGTACATTTCCCAATGAAACAAAGCACTTGTCAAACTTAAGATGCTATATAGTCAATGAGCTTCACCATCACCTAGACTAGTGGTGCTACATAGTATTGCTTGATGGAATGACACTTGTGGATGTGGTGGCCTGTGGTTTTGATTTATCCAAATTCAGACAGCAACCAATTCAAGTAAGTTCCAGGGCCCTTGCCTTTGGTTGCTGCATCATGCTTGAAGTATAACCTACTGCAATATAACATATTGCAGCATGCTTCCAGTATCAGGAGGGAAAAAGTAATAATGAAAAAGAAGCAATTTGAAGCAATGTGCATCGACAATGAGAGATTTCATCTAACTGCGTGATAGTTTCACGCTTGATCTCACTTAACCGTTACACTGTATGTTTAGTTAACAAAGTTGTTATGTGCAATTTGTTTCAAGTTTGTTATGTGCAATATATATTTACTTCAAATTGTATTACTAATGCTGTCTGTTTAAATTTTGCAGGCATCTCTATGCCTTTATGACCGCATCTTACCTTCCTGTCCTCGTGGGGTTCATTTATGATAGATAGGAATGTAGGTCACTCCGTCACAGTTTGCTTTGCAGGAATGTAGGTCACTCCGTCACAGTTTGCTTTGCTGACTTCCAATGCTCCAAAACTTCAAATTCTTTTGCAAACTTGTAATAACATGTGGCTGATATAGAGGTTTCATATTTATCTTGTTATTCTGCAAGTTGCAGCATTTGTCTTTCATTCGCATTTTTGTAATATGTACTTTTCTTGAAGAGGTTGAATGATCTCCATATCTTGAGAGAGACTAGGTAGAAAGATTTGTGCCATGCCAAATTGTCGCTTCAAAATGCTGTTTATCAGGAGTCATGTAGAAATCTATTGCTCAACTTATTATACTGGCAGCCTATTTGGCTTTTAGGTTCACGTCGGCACTAACTAATGCATGGTATAGGCCCCATCCGGTGAGAATGTCTTGGTGTGGCTGATCCGCCTGTGGGACGGGTTAGTCGGGTTGAAGGGTGTACAGGTCGGTTCGTAGGTGGAAATGAAGAACTTGACGCAGGTCTAGTCAGGTTACGGGTTGAGTGGGTGCACGGATTGTGGCTAAGAATTTTAGCTCTCGCATCGATTCTATAATGTCTTTTGAAATACTTCATCTGCCTTATAAAAATAGTCTTGTCATTTTTCACATAATTTAAAAAAATTTAATTAATGTTCTTGGAAAAGTATAATTTATGAACATATTTCTTAATATTCCTCTTTATTTAATTTTTATTAATTTTATTAGTTGTTATATTCATTAATATCAATGTATATTAAATAAAGGTACATAAGAAAATTAAAAAAACTACCTAATAAAAGTGGACAATAATTTAAGACAAATAAAAAAGTAATTGGATCATTTTTATGGGACAGAAAGGAGTAGTTTGAATAGCAAGTTAGAGTAAACTGTTGTTGTCTTGCTGCCCCCCTCCCCTCTCAACCAGGACATTTTTGGATAAAATAAAATAGTTTCGATCTAGCACCAACTGTTGTTGCCTTGCTGCCTCAACCAGGACATTTTTGGATAAAATAAAATAGTTCCGATCTAGCACCAGATATACAACATTGTATAGTGTTATAATACTTTTGGTGCTAGATCTTTTCAAAAAATAAAGGCCCAAATGAGCAAATGGATGGGATGATTCTAGTATCTATGGATCTCTTCACCCTTCAGTTTGATCCACACCCTTCAGTTTTTTCTCTTCTCCATTTTGAGCCTTGTGGTTTGTGATGAGTCCCGCAAATCAAGTCGAGGTTGGTGCGCTCAAGAAATTTCTAATACTTAGGGATATATAGATTTTCTGGTATATAGAAACAACGATTTTTGAGTATTATTTGTAGATACTTCAAATTTATGGTTATTTCAGATATTCTTCATCAAAATAACTACATGGAAGATGGTCAAATTGGTCTTTACCACCATTTACCTTCAACTCTTCAAAGGAGAGGCAATACGGTGACACCATGACTAAAGGCCAAATTGTGGGCAACTGTAGCCTTATCCTCGAACAGGGAGGGTAATTTGGTCATTTGAAGTTGTAAATAATACGAAAATTTCCTACATTGATAGAGAGCTTCTGTAACGGCCACAAATGGCCTTATCCTTCCATTCCCTGCACCAACATACTCAATTCCTACTCTCCGTTTTCACTCACTGTAAGCACTCTTCTACTACAAACCCCTTCAAATTTCCCTTTTCATTTGATAGACTTACCATTTTTCCCACAAAGCACACGTTCAACCCAAGATTTTCGCCGGTTAATGCACAACAAATATCTATACATTTGGAAGCCGGTAGTTCATCAAATGATACCGGCTTCCCACTCCCAAGAACCACACCTGGTTATGGTTATAGCGATGAAAATGTTTCTGAGGTTTCTTCGCCTACTTCTGTTTGCAAAAGGGTTGGCAGAAATTTTGAGAAAAAAATTGTTTCGTCAGGAGATGAACCCGTTACGAGGAGGGTCATACTTAGGGATAGACATGCAAAGAATGGAACAAGTTCTAATGATAGGAGAGAAATTGGGTCTGGGAGTACGAAATCAGCAAGAAAAACTGGTGGGACTGTGGGTAAAATGGATGGGCAGAAGATAGGTGAAAGATTCACGAAAGGCAAAAGCCGTAAGGTGGAAACAGGAAGGACAGAGAAAAGTTCTAGGAAAACCAAAGTGGAGACACCGGGAGCCACGCTGAGAGTTGGATTGGATATGTGTTCGAAAAATGGGGATATAATGGGGGCAATTAGGCTGTATGAGTTGGCAAGGAAGGAAAAAATTAAGTTGTCCCAGTACCATTATGCTGTTTTGTTGTATCTTTGTTCATCTGCTGCCACTGGGGTTGTCCAGCCAGCAAAAAGTGGGAGTGGTAGCCGGAGTTTGGGTCCGGTGGACCTATCAAAGGAGGATTCTAATGTGGGGTATGAAGCTCTGAGTGAAACTGGAGAAATGGCTGAAAGGACTTCTGATGGGTTTCAATTGAAAAGTGTTAATGGTTTTCATGTTGAAGTAGCGTTAGGTGATTCAAGTAATAGTTCAGATGTACAAAGGGATGCAGAGAATTCCTCAAATGGGTCTATGCAGCTTTATCCTGAAACTTTGGATGGATTAGTTCAACTGATGAAGAAGAATGCTGCTGTCTCTTCTAATTTTAAAGATGATAGAGATGAACAAACAAATTATGAAATTCAAGTGAGTGAGGATGTGAAGAGATTGGCACTCAAGAAGGGGTTTGAAATCCACAAAGAGATGCGCAAGGAAAAGGTTCCAATGAATGAAGCGACATTTACGTCTGTG
The DNA here is from genome assembly GCA_963692815.1 of Nyctanthes arbor-tristis. Classification (NCBI taxonomy): domain Eukaryota; kingdom Viridiplantae; phylum Streptophyta; class Magnoliopsida; order Lamiales; family Oleaceae; genus Nyctanthes; species Nyctanthes arbor-tristis. The sequence continues at coordinate 44,284 of CAVNYN010214663.1, read as the reverse complement.
GCCAGAATGGCCATGTCCTTGGGAGACGGTGACATGGCATTTCATATTGTCAAGCAAATGAAGGAAATTGGGATAAACCCTAGACTGCGATCATATGGCCCTGCTCTAGCTGTTTTCTGCAGCAAAGGCGACGTTGAAAAGGCATTTATGGTTGAAAAACACATGTTGGACCATGGTGTCTATCCAGAAGAGCCTGAATTGGAGGCACTTCTGAAAGTAAGTATAGAAGCTGGAAAGAGTGACAAGGTCTACTATTTGATGCATAAACTTAGAACAAGTGTTAGGCAGGTCTCACCAGCTACGGCAGATTTGATTGAGAGCTGGTTTAAGAGCAAGGTAGCTACACGAGTTGGTAAAAGAAAATGGGATAGAGGATCGATCATTGAAGCGATCAAGAATGGTGGAGGCGGCTGGCATGGGCAGGGTTGGTTAGGTAAAGGAAAGTGGAGGGTCTCCCGCACAGTTGTTGGATCAGCTGGTTTATGCAGATGTTGTGGAGAAAAATTAGTCACTATTGACCTTGATCCTGTTGAAACAGAAAATTTTGCCAAATCAGTAGCAGCTATAGCTTCACAGAGAGAGAAACACTCAAGCTTCCATAAATTTCAAGTATGTCAAGTTCAAAAAGTGTCTTTTTTTTAATTCACGAAATCATTATGAATCTATGATGAAGTGAAAGGGACACTACATTGCAGAAATGGCTCGATTACTATGGACCGTTTGAAGCGGTGGTGGATGGAGCAAATGTCGGGCTTTATAGCCAAAGAAGATTTAAACCATCCAAGGCAAGTGCCATGATAAATAATTAAGTACCGAACAGTTTTACGTTTAATGCTTTGTGTATCAGTTTTTATTTTCTTCTTCTTGATGTGCCATCTGTAGGTAAATGCTGTTGTGAATGGAATCCGGCAGATGCTTCCTTGTAGAAAATGGCCACTTATTATCTTGCATGATAGGCGCATTACCGGGGAGAAGATGGATAAGCCTCTTAATAGAGCACTAATTGACAAGTGGAGAAATGCTGACGCACTTTATGCAACACCTTCAGGGTCAAATGATGATTGGTGAGAAGCACAAATCAATGTTAATTTTCAAATCCCCAGTTATTTTTTCATATTTTGCATTGCGGTGAAAATTATCTTGCCCATCAGGTACTGGTTATATGCAGCCGTAAAGTTTAGATGCTTAATCGTGACCAATGATGAAATGAGAGACCACTTATTTCAACTTTTGGGAAATGACTTTTTTCCTAAATGGAAGGAAAGGCATCAAGTAAGCTTTTAACATTTGACCACAAAAATCTGAACAGCAACTGTATATGAATGTCAATTGTTCTGATGATGCATCTTGATTTTCTTGATGGAAGGTTCATTTCAGATTTTCTGAAACTGGTCCAGAATTCCTCATGCCGCCTCCATGTTCTGTTGTAATACAGGTATATATCTTGACATGTGTTTTAGTATAGTAGACGAGGTCATATACTCTAATTTGATTCGTATATGAATGAAAGACTCGTCTGATTGCACTACTTTGTGAATGTGAATAACTGAATATCCTTGAGGCTGTCATGAGAGATCCAGTTATTGAAATCTGACTGATTTTACTGATGTTTAACTTGATAGGAGTCGGAAAAAGGCCACTGGCATATTCCAATTGTTCAATCTCATATGATTGAACAAATCTTTGTTGTGCAGATCATTTCTTTCATTTCTCACTATCAAGAAATTGGCAAGACGTGGTTTTGCTGTTCATGTTCTTACGTTGTACTTCTGCAGAATCTTTATGTTACATATGAAGCACTGACAAATGTGTATCAATACAGAATCGCCCAAATCGCGTTCAAGCAAAAATCAGGTCATGATGATGGTGGAAAGGCATGGCAACCAAGAGAATGGTAAATTGCAGGAACCTCAAGAATCAAAGAAAAGTTCAAAAACGATTCTAAAAATGTCGACATGGACAATCCTTCCAGAACTCGAGGCTGCAGGGAGGCTGGGGAGGTGTGTGATTGATTTTCAAATATAGCTGGTTAACGGTTGGTCGATGACAGGGAAATCAGTTAAGGAACATTCTTGTACAGTAGTTATGGGACCCGAAATCTTCTGTAAGTATCAGAGTTCTTTGAGCCTCAGTTTTGATCCGATCACTGGAGTTGGGCAAAATTGTTACGCATTTAAGAGCATCTTGAATGGGAGGGTGCATTGTGGTAGTGATGTGGAGGAGGGAGATAGAGAGAAGTTGATTATTTTAAGTAAATAGAAATAGAAAGAGGTGTAGAGAAAAAAAGCGGAAAAAATGAAAAAGAAGAGAGAGATGGAGATAAATTAAAAAATAATGATAAAATAGTAGTGGATTGGGTGAAGTAGAGGGTTTATTTGTGGACTTTACACGGGACTCGAGGGAGGAAAAGTGAGGAAAAATGTTGTAAATAAGAGAAAAATGATTAAAAGAAAATGAAAATAGATAAAATTACGGGACCTACGAGTTTTTTTTGTGTCTCTCTCTCACATGAAATGGACCTAGTCCAAAAAAAAAAATGGCATTGAGGATGCTCTTACTTCCAAGTTCCAACTCTATAAAGAGATAGTGCAAGTTGAGCCACTCATGCAGTACATTAAAAGAATTTATCATTCTTTATCCTTGTTATTATATTTATTTATTTATTTATGTCCTTAGCTATTTTGTCAATACAGTACTCATACTTTAATTAACTAGTACATCTTGCACCCGCTGAAACTTTCCTTCTAAATGTTTTGTTGAAAATATGTCAAAAACTAACTTCTAGAATTTCAAATAAGCCAATAACGAAAAAGAAAAAAGAAAAAAAAAAGTGTAGCTAAATAGCAGAATTTAACAGTAAAGGAAAAAGTAGGAATTAACGCAAACTTATCAACAAAAATTGCAAGATCAATTGTTTCTTCTTCTCTTCTATTTTTTCTTTTTTTTTTCATTTTCTTCTTTTCGTTAGCTAAAACTCAAAAGTTATCTTAGATTTACGGATGCAAATTTCTCATTTGACGCTATGTCACTTCTCAAATGGTTGGGGGAAAAAAAGAGTCGAAACAAAATTGCGCTAATTTATTGAGAAGTAATAATTAATAAATAAAGTAGAGAGAACACATAAATGCTGGCATTTGATGATTGGTAACAGCTCACTGCCCAACCCATCATCGTCATGCCCTGAACCAAATACAGCTTCTCTATAAAAATAAACATATTTATTATTATTACCATTATCGTTGAATATTAGTACGTTAATTTCGATTTTAATAATAATTCAAAGGAGACGCACAGAAAGAAGACGCCAAATTTCCTTGAACTTCTCGCATATATAACCCACAACCCAACATCTCCTGGACTGCAATTACTAAAAAAACGATTTCAATATCAATAAATAAATAAAGTGCTGGAAATTTAGAGAGAGAGAGAGAGAGAGACGTCTGCGGGTGGAATGCTGAAATTCTTGGACTAAGTGGACTGGAGAGAACTCTGGTGATTTTTCTTATAATGGGAGATGAGAAATCGGAAATGATGGTGGGGGTAATTGGGAACAGCAGTAGAGAAAGAGATCGGGAGCTTTTGATACCAGTCGCTGACTCAGTTGACCACCAGCGCCACCATGTTGCCGACTCTTCCAAACCCTCGTCTTCTGCTTCCTCTGTTCACCATATTTCGGGCCGCGAGGTATAGTGTTTTTTGGTGAAATTGTGTCTATGGTGATGGATTTTTTTAGGCTTTGATTACCGAGTTGATGAGTTTTGAGGAATTGCGGGTAAAGTTGTTCCATTGATGTTGGTTGCGGGGATTTCGTTTGTATTTGATTAGATTTACCCAATTGGTACTGTTCCAGAATTGATTATCTTTCGGAGGTTCATGATGCAGGGTTTATTTGGAAGTTTATGTATTGGGGACTTGGGGTTGCTGGGAAGAAGTGGAAAGTATGAGGTTTATCTTAATGAGTGGAATTTGCCAATCTTAAGTTTTTAGGAACAGTTAATTTGGTTTGCAGTGCATTCTTACCTTGCTGTTGCTGTGTTCTCATGGACTACTCCTTGAAGAGATTTTTTTTTCTCTCTCTCCCCATATATAAGTAAGGAAAGATTATATAACCTAGTTGAAATAGCTTACTTTCAAAACGGAACACTTCGTTTTGTTATAAATGACTTGGTGTTTTATAGTAAGGTTTCTTGTCCTTTTAACGGCTTATTTAAGCTAGCTGTTATAGCCTTTGCTAATTTGGATATTCTTCTCTCTTTGGTCATTTACATATCTAGCTGTGTGTCTTGATCATAATTGTTTTTGCTTTTATCTGTTCAGTTAGTTAATGTGCCTGTGATAGCTTCCTCTTTCCATACATGAGCCCTTGCATGCACATACAGGTGATGAACCTCGTAGAGTCCATATTAGAACATATTTTAGTCCAAGGTTCCATACTGCAATAAGTGAAGGAAATATTACAATTTCCAGAAAGTTTTCAACTTTTTACAGTTAAAATATTTATTTTTCATGATGAATAGGACAAGAAACTCCTCACCAGTTGTGCCGCCATGGACTCATCCTAGTTCTTCTCTGAATAATGTATTTCGTTGTTATTCCATGATGATGATTCTCGGTCACCAGTATCCTTTTCTCACCCCTCAAGTTTAACTTTTTCCGTCTACCTCTATTAAAGAAAAAAGGACATGCTGCTACTCTTACTTGTAGATGATTTCTACCATCATTAATTATTCTGCTGTCACACACCGCTGGCATCAAATCACCTCCTGTGCAAGTTTTTATCTGACCCCTTGATGATAGCATCTTATATTCTCATATCTAAGAGCTGCCATTTGGGCAAGGTTTCTTCTGAGAGGCAATATATCTTAGAGAAGAAAATTTGGCACACATGAGGGAATGCAGTTAAAGATGTTACTGAAATTCTAGAAAAAATGAGGTTCCTACTTGCTCTCTGGTAACATAAACAGTAACCACTAAGACCTACCAATTGTTGATACAATTCTAGGTCAGTTGCCCAGGCAAAAGATTGCTGTCAAGGTGTTAACCACACCCCTAACCCCACCCAAACAAAAAAGCCCCAAATCCTCTTTCTCTGTCTCTCATGCTCAACACAGTGGTCATCTTGTGTGTGCATCCTACTATCTGCAAGCATGTGCATTTTTGTTATCGTCAGTGAGATCATTACTTTTTGCTAGAAGATGTTTCAGGCAAAAAACTCTCTTTCTAGCAAATGATATGTCTGCGTATTACTGTTTATTGTGGTCTGAAAAATAATGTTCATTGGTTCTCTACAGACTTTTTACAAAGTTGTTAGGAGCTGGGCTTCAAAGAAGTTTATGACTGGATGGTGAGCACAGCTATCATTCTAGTTCTCTGCTGTAAGAGCATCTCCAAGAGACTCGTTTAATATTTCTCTTTATTTTAGAGAGTAAATGCTTAAAATGTGCTCTAAGAGACTCTTTAAATTGACTTTTCAAAATAAAGAGTGGGGTTTGGTTCTCCAAATTTGGAGAGCCAAGTTCACTCTCTATAATTTACTGTCTACAAGTTTCAATACATGTTCTTGGTTTTACTCTATTGGCTATTAACATTTAAAATATAAATATCGATTTAAAATGAGGAACTATAATGAATGCTTCTTGTAAAAGGTAACATAAAGAGAGACAAATAAAGAGTTTGTTGGACAGTCAAAAATTTTTACTCTTTAAAATGTAGAATATGCTCTATTTTAAGAGAGCCTGTTGAAGATGCTCTAAGATTTTTAAATGACTGGCTTGAGTTAAATTTATGGTTCTTGTGTTGATTCCGCTCGTGCTTTCACTAAATATACAGTTCTGAGTTTTTCATTACTTTGAGGCTTTATCTCTTCTCTTTTTCAGAATAGGATCAAGTGCATTGATATGCAGTTTTCAGTTTTTTTTTAATTAATTTATCAGGCCCTTTTCCCTAATTGGATCAGATAGAATATTCAACTTAGATTTGATAAATTTAGGTTGAAGCAGTGATAACCTTTTAAGCAAGTCATGGCCGGATATGGTAGAAGTTAATGGACTGCTATTCACGAGGTTGTAATTTTAGATATGAGAGATCGTCTATTTTGGGAGAACTATTCTTGAACGCTTGGCTTAGAGCTAATATTTTATCTGAAAGGAGATTACTGCTCCCACATTTAGCAATAAAGCTAATCAGTTGGCACAGTCTTCTTTGTCATGATAAAATTGCCAGACAGAATGATAATATATCAATGATTTTATATCAAGATCTCCTAATCTATGTTCCCCATAAAATAACTCTTGCGGCTCTGAATGTTCTTGACCATTTTATCTGTTGCTTCTGTTGCTTACTATGTTGTTTTGCAGTGTCATCCTCTTCCCAATAGCCATCACGTTCTATATAACATGGTGGTTTATTCACTTTGTGGATAGCTTCTTCTCACCAATTTATGCTCAGCTTGGGATTGACATTTTTGGTAAGCTTATGGCACCTTCATCTAATGTCCAAAAGAATAAATATTTACTTAATTCTTGTGTATTATTATTATATTATTTTTTTCTTTGAAAGGGAATTAGTTCTTGTGTATTATTCCTACAGTTTTTGTTATTTTAAAAAATAGACATTTGTTGCCATTTTGTTGATTAGAACACAAGCAAATTAAGTTACAAAATGTTCCCAGTAAAATATGGGGTTTGTTACCCTTCTGCTACTGTCATAACTGACTTCATTCTAAAGTTCGTCAGACTGCCATGTCTGATCTTTATGATGAAAGTCTTGTGCAACAATTATATTTCCTGCATCTGTTGACTAATCCTTGCTCTTTTATGTCCTGAATTAGGTCTAGGATTTGTTACTTCTATTACTTTCATTTTCTTGGTTGGAGTATTCATGTCATCGTGGTTGGGTGCATCTGTTTTGAGTCTTGGGGAGTGGTTCATCAAGCGTATGCCATTTGTTCGACATATTTACAACGCCTCTAAGCAAATTAGTGCTGCCATATCTCCAGGTTTGCTCTTTAATTTTGGATTTTTCTTGCAGTTTATCTTTGATTGATTTCCTCTTATAGATTGATGGGTAATTTCCTTACAATATTATTGCAGATCAGAATACACAGGCTTTCAAGGAAGTGGCTATTATAAGGCATCCACGTATTGGTGAATATGCATTTGGCTTCATAACATCGTGTGTCACCCTCCAGGTATACCATCACCCTCTACATTTTGCTAGGGTTATTAAGAAGTAAAATATTACTTTCATGTTCTCTTTTATGCATAATTTTGAACTTACTTTTCTGTTAATAGACTTCTATGCTACATTTTGCTAAACTTGAGTTACATTTTCTACTAACATAATGAATTAAAGTCTTGAACTTACTTTCTAGGAAAGGAATCTTTATGCTTAGCCAGATATATATCTTCATTAAGAAAATATGTTGGTAAACCTTTTCTAATTGTTTGTCTATATCTGATTCGGCTATTGTTTTGCACTTTACTGTTTTTATCCGGTTCACTTAATCTCAGTTCTATGCTGAATTTTGATCCTAAACAAATCTTTTTTGTTAGCCTTTTCTTTTCTAGGAGAAACATTCTCGAATATTCAGTGAAGAAAAGGACAGTTGGTATTCAATCATTTCACAATTAGATGGACTATACTTATCATCATGAAGTACCAATACAACTTAATGACAAGTTTTTATGCATTTTCCATTTATCTAGAAGCAACTTCCAGGCATGCCTGATTTATAAAGATCTAGATAAATGATATGATCGACCCATTAAACAGGCAAGAACATTTGGTCAAATATTAACATAAGATAATAGGCAGCTAATCCTCTGCTAGATGCACCTGCGAAAATATGAAGGAGATAGACTGGTACATGTTTTCTTATTTTGTTCAATGGTAATATTTCTTTGCTTTTTTTCTTTAAAGATCAGAATTATTATATCTTCGTCTCATTTCAGAATTATACGGCAGAGGAAGAGCTTTGCTGTGTGTATGTCCCAACAAACCATCTTTATATTGGGGACATATTTTTGGTCAATACCAAGGATGTCGTAAGACCAAACTTGTCTGTTCGGGAAGGAATTGGTAAGAGCTTTGTTTCTTGTATTACTGTCGTGCTGCTTGTGAAAGGACAATCTCAACTTCTTTTCCAACTAATTTTGACTTTTTTTACCTTTAAGCAAACAACTGAACAAGTCCCTACTTCAGTTTCGCCTTTAAAACACCTCTTTGTTCATTTCTTTCCATCATACTATCCCTAGCTCTGGTTTTCATTTTTTTTTTTTAATAATAATATTTATCAAAGTTACTTTTATTTGCTTTACATTATTGTTGGGTGAGTAGTGAGTGTGCTTGAAGAAGAGGCTGACATCCTTCCCTTCTCGCAGAGATTGTTGTATCTGGTGGCATGTCGATGCCCCAAATACTCTCTACCTTGGATCCAACAACCATTCAAGCGGATCGGAACCGACCCAACAGAAGTTAAGGTTAATGACATCTCATATGTAGCCAACCACCTGTTTCCTCCATATCTCTCCCGTTGCAGATTTAGTCACGGATACGTTGAGATTTAGTCAAGGTTATGTTGATGTCGTCCAATCTGCAAGTAGCATTTAATTTTATTTATTTATTTATTTTTTTTTTCTGAGTGTTAGATTATAATCACAAACATTGTGTAACCATTATCACGGTGTACAATATAGGGAAAAGTAGTGCTTGTGTGTGGAAATATAGATTGCTTCGTGTCTTCCATATGAGGAAATAGTTATTTAAAGCGTCGGGTTTTTTTTGTCACTTTAGCTTCTTGACTTTGCTTTTGCAATTATAATTTCTGAATCCCCCAGCGGTTTTCTCTGTTCATCCCTGCAAACAAGCAAGTGTCGGTTTGAAGTATGTGGTTCATTCGATCTAAACTTGAATCTGGTCGAGCCAGCTTTAAAATATGTAGAAAGAGCAAAGGAAAAGAAGAAAGTTGTGCTGGAAATCCACAAGCTAAGAATCATATAATACCCCAAACAGGATTTCATGAATTATCACAATTTTACCGTCATCCATGAATTATTATTATTATTATTTTCAAATCACTATTTTACGAAGTCATATTATCTTCTGAAATTTCCGAGATTACGTTTAACATAGCTGATCAATTGCTCACAAGATTTGCCACATGTTAATTGGTTCAGTTGGCACAGTAATATGCAAACTAGCTAAAATATGTAATATGCAACTCAGAAAAGTGTGATCTAACGGAATTTCACTATTTCTGAGAGATATAACATGGTTGCCTTTGTTACAAGTAACTCACTTTGAAAAGTGAGATTAAAAATGAGAGTTTTGCAACTCAATCAACATTTATCAGTTTCAGTGTGAAATTTAAGAATGGGTGAACTCAAAAAACCTATTCTTCTATTGCCAATCGTGCAGCCATCTGAAACACAGCATCGCCAACTTTCCGATTGAATCAATGGTTGCTTGATAGCGGTATCATCGGGGAGCTAAACTAGTCTCCTGTTTGTCAAGACTGCGGCCATCTGGAGAAACTGTACCGCCAATTCTGGTCACAGGCCAATATCGAAATACAGATCTCCCTATTATATTCTTTGACGGTAGGGGACCCCTAACCCGTGGACAAATTTTCATACATAAGAAGGTGTAAATTATACCATCTCCAGGTTATATCTGAAATGTCAACTGCATGTAATGTAATAATATTATTACCAGACATGCGAGTCATAGCTGTTATTTCGATTATCGCCCATCACGAAAACATAGTTCTCTGGCACACGCTGCACAAAAAATGCAATGTCAGATGTTATGTGAGTTAAGAACAATTCTATTATGCAATCTAGTGTATGGTGGTCTGCGTACCATGCAAGGCTTCAACTGAGGTTTCCAGGTCATAGGATTCCGTCAATAATTGCCATTAACAGATTATAAATATTCTCGACATTTTATCCTAATCTTTAACAGTTGAAAAAGGAACACATAATGAGTCCAATGAGGTGTAAAAACTGAACTCACAATTGGTGTCATTTCATATTTCGGTACTTCATGAATGTAATCTTCGTTTCTGACAACTCCGTTTACAATCAATTTCCCATCATGAACCTGCACTAGAGAGAAAATCACATGGTTTATTACATAATTAATTAAAAAATATCCTATTAAGCCAAGAAAACTCGACCATGATTCAGTAGACAGAGAATCTAGATATATAGATGAATTTAGAAGTTGAAGGAAGAAATAATGGATGAACTATATCTAATGCACTGTCTTTCTTTTTACTCTCTCTCATACTAGTCAATGTCCAGTGAAGAGTACAAATCCTGCAGCACGTTTCGCCCTTGAATTATCAGGATGAAGGAATTACAAGATTTGCTATATATTACTCCAAGTTTGATATGTATGAACAAACAGCGACTTTTTAAGAGATCATGCAGCAGTGTAGATCAACATATAGCCAAACTCAGAAAACCTATAGGATAGCCTTCCCTAAGATAATCCTAGTCCAGCTAATTGTTCTATTTCTGTTTCAGAATAGAAATTTGTGAAGTCATTTTCATCTACATATTTCATGGGACTCACAAGCACTACACATTTTATTTCTATTTTGACTGAAAAATAGAAAACTGACATGTCTTTATTACACGGGATAAAGAAGATTGATGGGACGGGTTGTGCATGAACAATAAAAGTTTTAAGGTCATACCTCCACAATATCACCTTCTTTAGCAACAATCCGTTTAATAAATACATCTTCATCCGTGTACCCGACTTCCTGAAGGACTGGTGGGCTTTTGAAGATCACAATATCATCGGGACAGGGCTTCCTGAAATAATAGGATACCTGGAAATTCATGATAAACATTAGCTACACCAAAAAAAAAAAGGGTCAATTAGTTAGGAAAATACTTCTATAGTTGTTTCACTGGTAACTACCAATCGACGGGAGCAAATCAGCATGGAATTTAAGGATTAAGAGTTCAAAGCCTTTAGCCATTCTAGTTGTTCTAGAGAACTCAGTAGAGAGCCAACACTAGCACATGAAGTTTCGAGAAGTGTACAACTTTCAGAAACATATATAATAGTAATTTCATATAAGCTTCTCTGTTTTTGGAAAATTTACTAGCTGAGTGAACTGTACGATGAATACTTTTTATAGTTTTGAAATAAGCCTGATAGCACCCAATTCTCAATGAAGCGCTTGAATAGTGTATAGTGTACTAGTATCCCTTGCAAGCCCAGTTCAATTTTGCTTGAACTGGGTAGCTGCCAATTATAACACGAGAACAAGCAAGATATGGCACAATGAGAAGTCAACTTGATGATTAACCTAAGGAAAAATGATACTTGATGTGGTTCCAGCATGTTGCAGTGAATAACATTAAGGACACAAATACACTAAGATAAACACATAAAACTCATGAATGAATAAGCAGTTGCTGATTATAACCTGACGGAGTTCCTATTTGTACAAGTAGTGTTTTAGTTTATTAAAAAAAATTTGTAATTTTCTAGCTTGCTTAAATTAGGTTTAATTTAATAAGTGTCATATTTTAATTAGGATTTGATCCACCCTATATCGGGAGTGAAATATGATATAATTACAAGTAAGTGATTGTCTCCCTCGATTTCTTCTGATTCTCTTCTTTTTCCCTCTTCTATCATTGTTTTGCTTGTTCTTCCGCTCAATATCATAATCACGTAACTCAAAGACCAAATTGTTAGCAGCAAAACTTTGTGGAAAAATAACTTACTCAAATATTTGTATTTCACAGTGTAGCAAAAGCATCCTGCAGGCCTTTTATCAGTAACAAAATACAAGTCATTAACTCCCCCCTCATGACTCATAAGCCATCCCAGCAAAAGGATAACAAATAGTATCAGAGAAATTAAAAAGTGGTCTGATCAAAGGGAATTATGCAAGCTTTCATATCTACAGATATTTGAAGAAATAATGACACATGGAACTAAACTATGGCTAACAATCAAATTTTACTGGTAAATTACAAATGTTATAAACAATCTAACTAAACATTTTTCCACGGTTAAGAATTTGCCACCAAATAATGCACCTACAATCCCCAATATCATATTTGCAGTCCCTAGATTTTGAAGTACGTTTGAGTATCAGAACTCGCAGTCACATTCAACAGTAAAGTTCGAAATTTATCACCAAAACATCGGAGTGAGTAAAAACTTTACCTTTTCAGCTACAATTCTATCGCCAACATCAAATGTGGGATACATAGACAGAGAAGGAATATATCTGGGCTCAGCCACGAACGACCTAAAGGCAAGTGATATGACCAACGCGGCAAAAACTGTCTTGGCGTCATCTGAAGTGAAATTCAGCCATTCTGGCAACAACCCACTACTATTCTCCACCTGCCCATCATTTCCATCATCGCCGCCGCCGCCGCCGCCATCGCTGCCACCTTCTTCTGGGTCCAAAACTGCCTTTGAGGTCTCTTTAACGGAGTCTTCCAATCCATCACGACGAAGGGTCCGAAAGTGAGCATTTTTGCTCTTTGGGACTAGGTTTGAGGACGGGAACTTGAGGCTTTTGAAGGAAGAATCGAGATGGGTGTGACTGAATTTGGGAGATTTTGATGAAAAAGTTAAAGTATTGGTAGGTGTAAAGCAGTGAACACATGGGAAATTAGGGTTCTTCAGGGAAGGGAGGAGACCCAGAGTCATCATCTGATTCTGGTGAAGCCGGTAAGGGTCGTTGCTCGTTGGGGTTCTGCTTAGAGCATGTTTGGCTACGTTTATATGGATGGAATTCCAAGTAAATTAACCTATGACTTATGAGACACTTCTTCAAACAAGTCGTCCGACCCGACCGGAAATTGACCAGGATAGAACTTAGAAGAGATGAATTGCTAGATTACAATTTACAATCTGAGGTGGTCTATTGATAAGTAACAATGTCAATGTGACTAGCGGAATGTAGCTTCGACCTTGCATGTTCGGCGTGAACAAGGTTCGAGTTTATACCTCTCTTAAAGTTTTCAAATTGTATTAATTAAAAAAATTAGATTTATAAAACCATGTTGTTCTCCTATATGACTGCATATATCTATGTGGTGTAGATACATGCAGTTGTTATATGAGACATTAAGTGACATAAGCAGCACATATATAAATGTTAGAAAAAAATTTTAAATCTATATACTCTTTGACTTTTGTTAAGGAAGTAAGTTGGTTTCTACCATGAAATGTTTATAGATGCTTTTCTTGCCAACGTTTCTTTATGAAAATGGCAAGTTTCTTTATAAAAATTGTATATTCTCCTATCTTCTTCAGTTCTTTATTATATGTGCATGACTTTTCATTGCAATCTTATCACAACCCATCCATATTATTTATGAGCACGTTAACGTGCTCTACAATGACGTGCTGACTATTTATATTTCAAAATAGAAATGACTCAAAGAAATATCATTGGTATATCATGTAAAATCTAACACAAAATCTATTTATAGTTCAAAATAGAACTAGATCACAACATCGGTTAACGTTAGTTTTGAATATATAATAATAAAGAATATAAAAATTGCTCGATTTGTAATTTTAAGATTTTAGATCAAGTAGCTTTAATAGGGTATCAGAGTACATAAAGATCCTGAGTTCAATATTCAATTATGCAACGAGTTGTGGGCCATTGAGCTTTGTTTGGCAAGGATTTATAAAAAAATGGGTTTATAAATGGATTTAAAATTTAAATTTTGTATAGGTGTCGAGATTTAATTGTGCCTTGTGGAGGTAATGATTAAAATGATGTGAAAATTCACATCACATCAAATATGTGGTTAAATGTAGTGTTGTCGTATGTCCAAAATTTGAAATTTAAATTAGTTGATAAATTGAGGCAAATTTTAAATGGTTACCAAACTCTGTGAAGCATATTCAAGCGTTTAGTTCAGGATCATCATCATCATCATTATTATTATTATTAAATCAAATAGCTTTGATCATTCATCCACCAATATGGGGCGATAGAAAACGTGGAATACAATCCACCCACTGTTCACCCACTAAACTCTAAACATCGATTTTCAAAACCCGTCCAAGATGAAAAAGCAAGCTGTACAATAATGCAATATGGTGTGAGCATATTATACCTGAAAATTAGTATGTTTGTTCACCAAACCCTTAGCGGTTAACGTAAGTAATCACAGCTGGAAATGGAAAAAGATCATATGAAAGGGTCAAACTAGCTAGTATTTATAATTAATTTATGTTAACAAAAACGATATCATGAACACCTAAGAAACAACAATAGTAACATAGTACGATTAAACAAACTAGATTTTAAACTTCTTTAGTATATACGGTCTGCTATATATTCGATCATCTTTACCAAACGTATAGTACAAGAATACAGCAATGACAAGTTAATGCAATAGTGTGTATATATATATATATTGAGGTGGAAGAATCGATGGCTGAAACCACGACTATAATTTCTTATCGATGCAAATCCATTTCTCTAGTTTTTTGGCCTTCACAAGTCGAGCCAGATGGATTCAAGCCGTATTCACTGGTTGGATTGCTGTACTGTCCAGTACTGCCATACTCTTGACTAGCCAATGCAATTTTCCTGAACTTTTTCATGTCCTCATTGTATTGCATTTTATCATAGTCGGAACTTCCATAAGAGCTGAACAACGAGCTTTGTCCAGGTGTAATTCCCTCGCCGAGATCATTCAGGGATACATTTCCTTCTAAGGCCCTCACAACCTGCTTAATATGCACTATTACAACTAATTTTAAGCATCTGTTTTGAATTTTCATCCTTAGAAATTACTAAAGAGAGGTAAATGGAAGTACCTGGCTCATTTTTGGCCGGTGCCTTGCTGAACGACAAACGCAGGCAGCAGCACAAGCGACCATGCGAGCCATTTCATTGGGGCTGTAGTCCTTTTGCAATCGGGAGTCAACTAATCCATCGAAATTTTCATCTTCCAAGGCTCGTCCGAGCAATGGCCTTGCCTAATAAAATGTTATTTTGGGTTAGTGTCATGCATTCACAAAGGGT
This sequence comes from Nyctanthes arbor-tristis, assembly GCA_963692815.1. Taxonomy (NCBI): domain Eukaryota; kingdom Viridiplantae; phylum Streptophyta; class Magnoliopsida; order Lamiales; family Oleaceae; genus Nyctanthes; species Nyctanthes arbor-tristis. Next base: position 29,247 of record CAVNYN010214663.1, on the reverse strand, counting down.
CAACTCTGCATACTAACAGAAAGGACGGTTAAAGGCCAATGCACTCGGGAAATATCAGAAATTATGGTTTAGTTCGAGTAACTCACCCAGTCTACCAGATTATCATTCATGAAAGATTGACTACTATCAATAGGCCGACGTCCAGTAATCAATTCCAGAAGCACGACCCCGTACGAGAAGACGTCTGACTTTTCAGTAAGTTTTCCGGAGGAAGCATATTCTGGTGCCATGTACCTAGATAAGATGAAATCTTAATGTACAGTAATAATACTAAAAAGCTCAAAAATTTCCCATCCAGCAGCTTGACATAATTAAAGATTCTGAACAGAGACAGGAATCTGACTCAACTTCTTATCAAAAAGTAGTTGGCATCATAGCATGTAACAATTGAGTACAAAAAGAATCAGTCGATCTTACCCAAAAGTTCCCATCACTCGTGTGGAGACGTGAGTATTAGCATCAGAAGTAAACTTTGCAAGTCCAAAATCTGCAACCTGAGACAAAAAAGTTCTTAGCAATAAGCATAAGTGAAACAACAATTTTTAATCTCTTCTACAAAATTATTTGCACATTCAAGTGGCATTGCTAATTTTGATTCGTTAATTCCATTGCAGTCGGAAAATCTAAGTATCTATCTTGTACTGAAATAGAGTTCTTACTGCTCATTCTCAAATGAGTTACTATGAGCATTGCCTACCTGAGCACAGGAAGGGGAAATTGGGCAACCCACGAGCCAAATAAAGGATGAACATGGTAAGTAGTCCATCTGAAAGACTTATAACTTTTATCCAACTTCGGTTATGAAAGACAAATACCTTTGCTTCAAAGTTAAAATCTAGAAGAATATTGGCAGCCTTGATATCCCGATGAATAATCTTTGGATTACCTATGTGCAGATAACACTAAATTTCAGAATCAAATATGCTCAAGGGCATCAAAAACAAAAGTACCCCAATTATATATAAAGAAAATATGTATACACCAACTAAGCTTACAATCCTCATGTAGATATGCCAATCCTTTTGAAGTTCCCAAAGCAATCTTCATCCTTGTCGGCCAATCCATAGTACGTCTTCCCTTACCTGAAGTATATGTCATAAAGGATAGTTATCAGGGGTAAACGTAACGCATAAGGTTTATAATGGGCAAACTTTATAAGATCATTTAGGAGTAAATGGTTGTAAAAATTGTGAATTTCAATAGAGCCATGTTATAGAACATAGGATGAATCAATAATCAAAAGACCCAATACAAAAGGAGAAGAAATGTCCAAATAACTATAATCTGAAAAGTTTGATTAGACAAGCAGCGCAAGTGGCACCTGGGTATAAACTCACCATGCAAGTGAAATTCTAAGGTATTATTTGGAACAAACTCGTACACAAGCATTTTCTGATTTGCAGTGATGCAGTATCCAACTAATGAAACAAGATGTCTGTGATGCACTCTGCTGATGGTTTCAACCTCAGCCTGAAATTCCCGTTCCCCCTGTCCACTTCCAGCTTTGAGCTGCTTAATTGCAACCTCTTTTCCATTTGGAAGAACTCCCCTATGCACATAACCAAAACCGCCTTGGCCGAGGAGATTTGCATTTGAGAAGCCATCCGCCGCTCTCACCAACTCTTCATATGAAAATGCGCTTTTTGAGAAACCCATGGCCATGACAGGTGATGGTTGTGAAGGTGGATATTCAGGTCCAGAACTATTAGAACCAGAACCTCCACTGCTGTTGGTGTAAGCTGGAGGAAAAGGAGGCCTTTCAGGTGAAGGTCGAGGCTTCGAAGCACCGGAAAGTGGCACAGTGGATACATGATCCCTAGGTGATGGAACATTATGCTGCCAGGGGCTACCATATGGGTCAGCTAGCAAACACAAGAAAGTAACAAAATTACTACCCAAATTTCAGTTTGATATATATAACTACACAGAGATCAGCCATAAATTCATGAAAAGTAAGCTGATGCGCCCAAGAAATATGGAATTCCCCAATGATCAACTTATTAATTAATAGATATAATTATCTGAAGAAAAAAAAATTACTCTTGAATTAGATTGATGATTGAACACAACATTTTATCTCTTCACTGTCAAATGTAATTGAAAGGAAACGATACAAAACCCAAATTTACAGAACTGTGAGAATCAAATCTTTTCTAATGTACAGTTAAAATTCTCACCTTTTGGCTGAGGAGGTGGTGGCGAGGGATAGTAATGCGTTCTTCCCTTCTTTCTCTTGCAACATACAAAAAGCAGAGTCAAAATTACAAGTATTGCAGCACCCCCTATGGATATCCCCACCACTAATCCCGTCGATATCTCATTTGAATCGTCATTCGATGACTTTAAGGGAAAAGATCCCGGAGCACCAGTCTGCTTCGGAAATGGGTGTCTATCAGAAGGCTGGGGCAGAGAATTCTTGCCGGGATGTGGTGAGGGGGGAGTGGGGGTGAACCCAGATGGCGGGGAAAGAACTGGGGTAGTGGGCGATGGTGGAGAGTTCGACGAAGGTGGAATTGGTGTTGGAGGCGAGGATGATGGTGGTGGAGAGGAGGCTGGTGGTGTCGGTGGCGGCGGTGAAGATATAGCTGCGGGTGGGGGTGAAGTATTGTCAGCCGGTGGGGATGTTGGAGACGGCGCCGCTTCCGGCCGTGGCGACGATGACATTTTCCAGCTCCGGAGGAGAATTCTGCAATGGGCGAGGCGTCCTGTCAACTTCTGTTCTTCAAGCTCAAGAAGAAGCAAACTCCCACTACGCGGTACTGCCAATCTGTTATTATTGTTGTTTTGAAAAACAAACAAAAATCTTCCTCGAAAAAATAAAATTCAAAATCAATTAATAGTCAAACATATTAATTACATGTCTTTTTCTTAGAAAGTATATTGTTACGTGGTGGGTTAGAGCAGCTCTAATGTTAGCGAAAAAAATTTCAAGGAAAAAAAAAACCTAAAGTGAAGAAATTAGGGAAAAAAATCTATACTTAAATAATGTATAGCGAAAATTTGGGGAAAATATAGTGATTATAGTGTAAAATAATTTTTTTAGAAAATATTTTTACAAATAATTTTGCCATTTCCTTTTTTTATTATACAATTAATATTCAATTTTTCACAAAATATTATTTTCTTTAATTTATTATTACATACATTTTTTAAGGAAGAAAGTGAGGGGGAATTGGGCAAAAATGGGACAAATTTGGCCCCTTTTTTTACCTTTTTCTTTCTCCAAAATGGTTTTTTCCCCGATTCCCCCATACATTAATTGGTCTTGAATTGGGTTTTTCAACCCAACATTAAACATGCTCTTAATAGTGGTAAAAGAGAGGAAGAGGAATAAGAAGATGATAGTGAGGAAGTTGAGAGGAATTGAAGAAGGGTGAAGAGTGACACAAGATATATGTACTTTTTTTTTTTTTTTGGTGTGACCAATAAGAGAGAAAACCGCCTATCACTATAAGTTTTGAAGAAGAAAGCAACGGTGAAGATGGAATGACCAACACAACACATTGTGTTATTTCTTGTGCTTTTAATGAAAAAAGACTTTATAAGTTTATCATTGTTTTTTTTCAAACTTTACAATCGATTTTCATCATAGAAAACAGTATTCTTACTCTTTTTTATCCAAAACTCAACTCATGTATAGTATCACTTGAATAAGAATAGTATGTCTTGCAAACATAAAAATTTTAGACACAAGTTAAGATTTTTATCTGTTTTCATTACATTTTAGTTGCATGAACTCTTGAAACAAAGCACACTTGATGCAGAAGAGGGTCCCCACGCGTCGAGGCCGAGATTTTCTGCGCCTGTTCCCGGATGTCTATTTTTCCTAAGCACTGTTTGGTGCCCCTCCATAAATCACGATTGGTTTGTAATAAATAAACGTAAATTGGACAACCATAATTAACTTGTTTTCTTTCTTCTCTATGTCTATTAGTCTACAAACCAATTTATTCCATTCAGACTTGACTTTTTAACAGGTTTCATCAATCAATATTTTTCCCCAACCTTCATCAACTAAGATTTTACATCTAATTCAAGTTTATTTACTGTATAAGCTACCCCATCTCAAAAAAATGGTCATATTTTTTTTTCACATAGATTAAGAAAAATTTATTTAATAATATTAGAAAAGTAAATTTTAATATCATTTATTAATTATTCCAATTTAAAAATTTTAATTTTTAGATAACTATGCACATTAAAGAAGGGTATATAAGAGAACTAATATTTCAACTATTTTTTAAAAAATAAATTGGACCATATTTTATGAAGAATTAAAAACGAAAACTGGACTATCTTTTTAGGATGGAAATAGTATTATTTATTGACGTTGATGGAAAAAATTATCGCCAATTTTACATATGTTTGAATTTACAAAAGTTTGTCTCTTTTTTCCCCCCTTTAAAGGCCGGTCTCTTTTTTTCTTTTTCTTTTTGCTTTTTTTTTTTAACTATTACAAGGGAATTGAATCCGGATTCATTAGACGATATTGGTCTTTTTCTTTTTTTCTTTGTTTCCTTTTTTCTAATAATATATACTATCTTCATCCCTCAAAGATATAGTCCTACATTCCTTTTTCATCCATTTCAGAATATAAATTAATTTCGTTTTAAAAATATTGTTAGGATATTAATTTTTTTATATACTCATTCAGTGTGTATTGTTATCAATAAAATAGAATTATTAAAGTTGAATAATTAATAAGTAAAAAATTGTATAATAGGAAAATGTTCTTAAATTTAATTTTTAATAGAAAAATACTATTAGATGGGCTTTTCTTACTTTTTGTGAAAATGGAAAAATAGCTATATTTGTTGGATGGAAGTCATATTTTATTTTTTTATATAAAGGATGAGAGTAGTATTTTTTTTTTTTTTTGAAAAGGATGAGAGTAGTACTTAGTTTGCTAGTTATTAAAAATAAAAATTAAAAATGAACATGATGCATTTTGAGGTCAACTGAGATGGGAATTTGGAATGGAAATTGGAAATTCCGCCAATGCTATGGTCAGTCTTCGTTCTCCCATTCCATTAATCTAGTGACTTTGTGTTGGCTTTGGAAAATCAAATCAAATGTATAGGTAAATTCAAAATTGCAATTTTAAGTCATCAAGTTTAGCTTAAAAAATAGTGCGTACCAAGTTCGACCATTTTATCGTGTGCTTTAACAAATTGTCATGTATAACACCGTTTTATATGTCCTTTAAATCAATCCACATCAAAACTATTGATATCACGCATCATCGTCAAGAGTTATGAGTGATTAATACTTGACGTTAACATCTTATCAAACTTTTGCTTATTGAGCAAGGTTCTTAAAGATTTGCCTTTTGCATTCTATCTCTATTTAAAGATAAAATTTGATTAGACTATTGCGTTCTCATTTTTATCGAATTCGTGTACTAAAGAAAATTCTTCTGCCATTCATTTTTATATATCCTTTCTATTTTCTAACCCGAAACAGAAATAGTACGTTAAGTACTCAGAAGAAGCGATATTCCAGAGACAATGTAAAACTCCCGGTGAGCACAAGCCTACCACCACTAAGCTTGACTCATGCAGCAAATGATGGTGTTAACTGTTAAGCTTCCACAATTAGTGCGTTGTTAAATTCCATCTGATGACTGTGGTGACGTTTGATGATGCGACTTTCTTATTGAAAATTCCTTTGTAACTTTATACAAAGCACAAAATTTATTAAATCAATATCGACCACATATTTTTCACAAAAAAGAATATTTTACCATTCTCAATAATTTTTCTTTACATTTTCACTACTCATTCTTCTATAAATTTAATTCTCTTTCACCTAAGCTTCCAAGAAAACTGAATTTCTAAAGAACCATTATATTACTCAAAAAACTATAAAACCACTTACGGTTTCAAGGAACCATTAGTGGCTTTTTGCCTTTTTGAGCAGTGTTGAAAGTGGGAACCAATATTACTTCCTTATAAAAACTCCTGAAGAACAAGCTCATAATATGCTCAAGATAAGAAATGTTATTTGACTACTATTAGTAAGATAACAAAAATTCCGGAGTATCTTGAAAAAGTGATATTGTAGACGTGTCACAATTTTATTAGATAATTAAAAAAATCCACGTGTCAATACCCAATAAAATTATGCCACATAAATGCGTCATTTTTTTATGTCTTATTAGAGTTGCTCGTAACATAATTGTGATGAAACACGGAAATCTATAGATCAGTGGATATGGTCTCTAACCTTTCCATTGGTGAGACCGTGAGAGTTTTTTTTTTTTTTTAAAGAGAAATCTTATTCCTTAACGGAATCAAATAAAAGTACATCATCAATCATAACAGGAGGCAAATCATAGACCACACTAGAACCTGACATAGAACCAGCCGCTCGGCCAAACACATGAGTAATCTGGTTCGCAGACCGTCTAACACAAGAGAACTCTCTATGCTAGAGAGTTCTAGAGCTAAGAGCTTACAATCCTCTAAAACCAAACCAAAAGGAGAAAAGTCAGAAGAGAGGGAATGGAGGGCTTCAAAAACAGTCAGTGCATCCATTTCCACCGTAACCCGATGTAGTCCCTTTTCCTTTACCCACGATAGTGCTTCACGGACCCCATTAATTCAGTAAGTCTAGTCTCAAACAACCCATTAAGCTTCACAACTTTGGCCCCCCAAAAAAGCTCCAGTCGTGTCCCTCAAAACCAATCCAGTTCCTACCATACACTGATTAGGAAAGGTTGCCGCATCAATGTTCAACTTGAGCCCTCCATCATTCGGTCGACTCCACCTAGCCGATTGTGAAGTGGCGTCATCCCTTCGTTGAGATTGTGTAGCACGCGACTCACTCCACTAATTATGCATAAGGATTGCTAAAGAGATCACCGTGAGACGTATAAACGAGCTCCCACACCAAACAACCTCATTCCGATTGTGCCACAGAGCCCAACAAAGCATAGCAATCCTCTCCCTCCCAATTTTGTCAGCATTTTCCAGTGAAATCAGCAACCAATCGTAAAAATTTTGGGCCGTATTGCGCTTAAAACCAACCGCAGAGGCCGTCCAAACCTTTCGGGCAAACCCACAATCCACCAAACAATGCAAGAGCGATTCGTCCCCATCAGGACACACTGGACACAGCCCCTAATGTTAACCCGCTTCGCATGTAGGTGATCAAGAGTAGGAAGTACTTCAGTTGCTGCCCTCCAAACAAATTTCTTTACCTTAGGCGGCACTTTCATATTCCAAACAAAGCTCCATAGGAGACTAACAGGCGGCATGTGCTCACCGTGATGCATGTCAAGAGCCAAACGATATCCGCTTTTAACTGTGTAGATTCCTTTGGTCTCATGCAACCAAAATAACTTGTCAATAGTATCAGTCATCCCCAGTGGCACACGAAGAATGAGAGACTTGTTAACCAAAATGTGAGACCTTGAGAGTTAAGTCCCTTGACAGTTTGATACCCTTTTAAGAAAGTTACTCAAAATTAAATTTTTGCCAACCGAAAAATGCATAAAAGGAGTCAATTCCTTTATTTACCTTTATACTTACGTATTTCCATTCCTAAATCATATTTATTTTCTTCAACAAAGAACAATTTCTTTTGATCTTTATTATTATTATCATCATCGTCATCATCATCAATAATTTTATCCCTTTAAAATCAATTTTTTTTTAAAAAATTTATTTACAAAATCATAGACAAACCAATTTTCCTTTTTCCCTTTAAATTAATTTACCAATCCCAACCCCCCACCCAACAACCAAAAAAAAAATAATAATAATAATAATAAATAAAATTCGATGGACCTGGCGGAAAGGTTGTTGGCGTTTGATCAAAAATAGTCTAGGTGTGGAAGTTTTTATGAATCTATGTTCTTTTTGGAGATTTTCTTAACTCGAACAAGCGGACAACATTATTATAGATATGAGAACGTTAGCCGTAGCATAAAATTTTTCCGCATATCAAAAAATATAGAAATGATCTAAGCAGAGCATATAATTTTTCCACCTCTCAAAAAATATATAAACGATTTAACACTAGACGTCTGGTATCGTAATGGTACAAATAGTGATGTGGCGTAATATCGTCCAATGATGTAAGCAAATCATCACCCCGCAAATAACATTAATAACTAAAATTATGTCATACCATCTGTCTTGTGTCATAATGAGACAAATTTCTAACTTTTATATTTAGATCTTCATTTTTATTGGGTATAAAATATTGTTTTGTCACGTAGAATGTACTCCACGCACAAAAGAGCTTCGCGTATGATGTATTGAACGATTTATCAATGAATGGAATTTGAATTACTCTTTTAAAAAAAAAAAAAGGGAAAAATAGTTTTGTTTGGTTCTGCGTCTCTGAAAAAAAAAATATGAACCGCGAGTAACCCAATAATCGATTTTTATATAAATCATCAAACCCATTGATAAATTGAGATTTTAACGAAGTTTTGGGGATCAAATTAACAACAAAAGAAGTGGCCTGTGCTAATATTAGTAACGTCACAACTCACAAGCACAGCCTCTACGTCTGTGATCGATCAGCTCTCGTTGCCCCCGTCGCCCTAAAGGGTTGATTTCACCGGTCGATTAGAGGTATATCCCATGAATATTTTGCACAATCTTTGACACGCTCTTTTCACTTGTTCTCAATCTTTTACAGAATGATGAATGGATATGGCTCTTGAATAGGAAATATTGTACAATCCTTCTAATTGAATGTGTTGCGCAGATCTGCAAACCAAGAATCTGTTTAATAAACATGCATGCTGGTATAATTTTTTCTGAGTAAAGGGTTCTGATTTTCTTGTTGATTTTGATACGGGATTTAGCTTAAGTACTTGCATGTTTTTCTTCCACCAATAAAAGGTGGTTTCTTGATAGATGATTTCATCACAAAAGCTGATTTTGTTTGCTCAATTTCTGGTTTTGATTTAAGTTGGATTTTTCTTGTCATTTCACCGGTAAATATTGTATATTTTGTGGCTTCCTAATGCTTTTACATCTAGGCTCAAATTTGAGTATCATTAATTTGATTTTGTGGCAAAGGACTAAATGTTAGTGGACTTAATTGTGACCATTTAAATTTTGGTACTTCAGCCAAATACGTGTCTGCGTGCGTTTGTGTTGTGTCTCCAGCTGCGGTTCTACGAAAGATTTCATCTTTTAATGACTGAAGTTTCTGTCATGACAAATCATTTTTCAACTATTTCGTCTAAAAGGGCATTGTTGAAAAATGTTTCTGGCCCAAAATTTTTTTCATTGAAAGTGAAATTACTTTTTCAAAATTTTTCAAATGGTTGTCATGGTAAATTAATTTATTTTTATGTGAGTATATAAAGTTTGAAATTTGATATATGTGCTTTGGCGGCAAAATGGAGAAGACGACATGCGTCCTATGTGTCTAAATTTCGTCTAGTTCATGTATTTTGTGTAAGGATAAAGTAGTTTCATAATTATAGAAAAAGTAAAAAATTTATCGTGGATTCTTATCCTTTTGGTTAAGAAACTAACATGAAGCTTTTATTATTTTCTAGCTTATTGCTGAAAGTTGAGAGACTACATATTTTTTGGTTGAGGTTACCAATTACTTTAGCATAGGCTCCAAGGGCACATGTTACAGATCAACTTAAGTAGTAGTGCTAGAGTATATTTATGTGTTATTTATGGCTTTTTATTGGTCATCAAACTCCCCCACCCCTCAGCATTCAAATAAATGTTTAAATAAATAGATAAAAGGTTTGCATTTTCAAGGTATTAAACTCTAAAATATGCTTTATTGAACGATTCTCGTGACAAATATATCGTGACCTTTTTGTTCTTAGATTTGGTTGTCGTGTTTTAGAAACTTCTTTATTTTATTTTGTCGGTATTTTTCTTTCAAAATTATTATCAATATATGCAGCATAGAGGCCTATATTTAACAATCATACATGGAATGCCATGTAGGACGCTCTTTAGAGAAATATCTAGCATGTAAAAAAGTGCCCAAAAAATGAGCATTCTAGCTTGAGACATAAATATGTTGCCTAAGCATTGATAGTTTTTCTGGTAGAGATCATTCACATGATATATTAGGTCCATGTGGCAACCATTTATAAACTACACCAATTATAATTGGTGTTATTTTTTGAATTTTTTGACTTACCTCATCAAGGACACTTGTCCGAGTAAATGCTCCCCTGTGTCCAAAATTCAAAAGATAACCCCAAATCTGATTGGTGTCATTTATAATTGGTTTCCAACCGGACCCTTACATGCATCTTGACATTGCTAAGCAGATGATTAATTGTGTCTTGCAATGCATTTTTGTTGATTTGATTATTATTCTTGGCATTTTTAAACTATGGTTGAATGCTAATGATTCACTTTAGAACGTATAGACTACACTGTTTGGCATTATCAGAAATTTGCTTCACTCATCACAGAACAGTTGGGTTCGAATTTCTTTGACTGTAATTAGTAATTGTTGTAATGGCCTAAGAAAATGTATATGAGTAGTTATTTATAGTAATATTAATTGACATGACATAGCTCGTGTCGTGTCTCTGTGTGTGTGTGTGTGTTTTTTTTTTTTGGTGAAGATTTGTTGCGTTTCATGCTCCTATTTTGCCATAATTGTGTTGTGATTTATGCATCGTGGTTATGAATTCAGAACATAACTAATTTCTACTCGACTTCATTTTATGAGGTTACTTGATGATATGTTTTTTTATTTAGAACTCAGTGGAGGACATGCTTTTGTATAAAACTTTATGATAACATATTTTTGTTATGAATCATAAGTTTCAATGAAATCCAACCAATGCTATTCTTTGTTCTTTTAGCCTGTACCTTTGAATTGTTAATTTGATTCGTCATACATCTTATTTGTATATGAACTCTTGCTTAAAAGATTTGAAATTGAGTGCATTCTTTTGGCTCGCCTGGCTTTTAGTTAGTATAAATTTCTTAGATATGGCTGTGCTTCCATTATTGCTTGTAAGTTGTGTTTTCCTGGTCTCATTGAATAATTATTGGCAATCAATTCAGAAGAGAAGTGTAGCAGTGTCACAGTAGTAAATTGCGAAAGGTGTTCCTCTTAATACTAGAAGTTCTTTGAAAGTGATGGAAGGAAAACTAAACAGTTCAAATGAATTTGTCGCTTCCTCTTTGAAGAAGACATCAAAAAGGGTTTGGGATTCTATAGCTGCTTATACTATCCAGTGCGACAAATGCTGCAAATGGAGGTTCATCCCCACAAAGGAGAAGTATGAGAAGATACGAGAAAGGATAGCTGAAAAACCTTTCCTTTGTGAAACCGCACGTGAATGGCGTCCTAACATAAGCTGTGACGATGAACCTGATATTGTACAAGATGGAAGGTGGCGTTGGGCAATAGACAAACCCAGCATTCCTCAACCTCCTCCTGGTTGGCAGCGGATTTTACGAGTCAGAGCTAAAGGAGGCACTAAATTTGCTGACGTGTATGAACGCGATTTCATTTATTGTTTTCTACTTCATTTAGAATGAGTGAATTACTTTAAAGGCTTTCTTGCAATATGCTATTCTGATTTCATTTGACTGACAATATGTTTCTTATCAGGTATTATGTTACACCATCAAATAAACGTTTACGATCAATGATGGAAGTTCAGAGGTATAGTTCTTCTCTAGATGATCATTAACCACTGCATAGGTTTTCTTATGCTTAAATTTTAAAGTTTTAACTGAATGCCGGAGGATCTATCTTCTATATTTTAGAATTCTTAATTCCTTGTAATGTTTTCTCTTCAGTTACATAAATGAACATCCAGAATATCCAGGTCTAGTAGCAACTCAGTTCTCATTTCAAATCCCAGCACCTCTTGAGGAAAATTATGTACGAAAACGTCATGCTCGACCTGCTAATTTGCATGACACGGGTGACACTATAATGCCAGGTTTGATATTTGATGTTCATGTAATATAATCTATTTTCTAACAGATGATCTTGCTTTTATATTAAGATTTTAAATCAGCATATTTATGCAATTATTCTCATTTCTCAGCTGGACTATTTTTATGTCAGTTACAGTCAATCCCCCATCTTGGATTGTTCATGGCCAGACTAAAGACTTGCACTTTGGTGGGGTAGGGAACTCTACTTCGTATGTTGAGGCTCCTGCTGAAAACTGAGGTAATATTTGGTCATTTTCCTGAATGCATAAAGGGCCTCTACTGTTCACTGGCAAATCTGGCCTTGATATCCTCCAGTTCGTCATTTTTAGTTGGAGGTATGGTCCGGCTAATGAAGAAAATGTGAGGGCTGAAAGTTGAAGTGGCATCTTAAGAGGAGTACTTGTCACTTGTGTTGAATTACTTTTCGAATCAGTTTGAGAATGTCTCCTCTCCTTGTTATTTATACTTTTGGCTTCACTGCTGGTATAGCAATGCACCATTTGGGGTGAGTAATTTGGGTTATGGAAGTCCTTATACGGCTTACAAGCCTTTTCCCCCAAAAATGTTATAGTTAGTATGCCATAAAGTTAGAAATCCCACAAAAAAAGGGGGGGGATTAACTATTCACAATATATGAAGGAGTTGAATGTTGCCCATTAATTAGAGATATAAACAAGAAAATAGACACTATTATTTGTACACCTGCCCTAATAGATTCAACCTCCTTCCTCCCAACTGGTGTACATTTTATAGAGTTACTAAGATTTAAGACATGTCTTCTAACAGGGCAGCGGACGGGTTGATGAAATGTTTCTGATATTTTAACCTCAACTCTATTTAGGCACTTTTTTTTGTTAGCATACTAACTTTTAGATACTTGCTTTAATTTCCGACATTCTTAAGAACTAATGGAGGTCACCTCGTTTATGGCTTCAGGTTTGTTTTGTTGGTAGCCTTCTTTCAGGCAACGCTTGCTGGGAGCATATGCATCAGGTGCAGTAGTCCTGTCAGACAGCGTCTGATATACTTCCAAAAATTGCTTGTGAAAATCCAAAGATTTTCATCCAACTCACTAATGATCTTCTGGAGACCATGTAGAAGTGTTAAGCCGATGATGATAAACATAGAATTGCTTGTGTAAATCCAAAGATATTCATCCAACTATTACTGATTTTCTCAAGACCGAGGATGATAAATTTATTGTTACATGGGGACCTATCTCTGATGTTTGTCTTGTCCGTAGTGTGATATAAGAAATTTATCAGTTGTTTGCTTCTGTATTGTTGTTTCTCAAGTGTCAATATGTTTTGGTTATAATTTGGGTCAAAAGAATAGCACAGGAACTCCATCTGAGAGCTAGCCTTTGATTGTATTTCTTGCAACTTTCAGTGATTAAAAAAATAGTCTCCAAGGATCAATTATTTTTCAAACTCATTTTTAATCACATATTTATTAATTACAATAGTATTATATGTAGATTCATAAATTTTCTTTACTTTTGAGCCACAATCTCTCAAAACATCCTTTTTTTTTTTTTTAAGAAATCGATTCTCCAAAATTTAAATCATATTCTCAAAAATAAAAAGGACTATTTTAAAAATAACTTTTTTTCTTATAAAATCAATTCTCCAAAATTTAAATCACATTCTCAGAAACAAGGACTATTTTTAGAAAATGGAAGAGTGAAAAATTACTCTTTATTTTAATAATAATAAAACAAAGTATAATAATAAATATATGTATGGTATAAAGAGCGAAATATAACAAATGTGTAAAAGACTCAAGAGTGTGACAGCAATCTCTCTTTAATCTAAAAATACTTCGTATTTAAAGACTCTCTTAGTAATGCTCCTACAGTACAAATTCCTTCACACACTGACTTCTTCTTCTTCTTCATTTTTTCTTTCTTTTTAGTACAATAATATAATCTCCATGTGTTAATGATCATTTGCGTACAAACTTCCCATTTTGTCTAGCCTAAACAATGGACATTTTCAATTATGATCACATACATATTTGACAGTTACAATTTTCAATGCCACAATTCCACCACGTTAATCACCAATTCATTTTTCTATTAACCATCCATCGTGATAATACTAAAAAGAATTTCACACTATACATCCAACTTTCACACTATACATCCAATGTGATACATGACAGAATTATTACAATAACATACCATACAATACTCAACCAGAAATTATCTCACCTCCCTTAACCATAAGTCACAAACACGCTTACAATAATGTTATTTAACGTCTAACCGAAAATTGACACTAGAGATAGTAATATCATCAATAAATTATTTTCTCTCTTACAATTATAATTATTTATTATTAGTTAATCTCCAACACCCCACCACACATCTTCCAACCCAGTCCTCCACAATTCAACCACTTCAAAAAAAAGTTAAATTTAAAACCCATTTTCTTCTTGGACCATGCTAGAGTTACATATAAAATAATAAAAATAAAAAAAAACTTACACAACATGATTTATGAACTCAAGTCACTTAAAATCATGTCACAATATAACATAAATTTATTAATTTGATTCATTCATTAATGCCAGCACAGCAGATGATTTCCTTCGTAGTACTACTAACTTCACAAAAATATGATCCAAAAATCAATCAACACCACTATGATCATCATCATTTTTGTACAATCTTCCTTCTCAATTTCACCCCCAAAACTCTCTCCATCTTCGCCAGCACCGCCTGATTCGGCACCGCCTTCCCATTCTCATACTCCTGAACCACCTGCGGCCGCTCGTTTATCTGCTTTGCCAATTCCGCTTGGCTCATCTTCTTCGCTATCCGAGCCTTCTGTATCGCCTGCCTTACCTCTACCGATACTCGCTCCAGAGCCGCCGGCTCGGCCGCCTCGTCCAACTTCCTCGCGTTCAGGTCCGCCGCTGGATGCTTCTTGTTCGAGCCGGCATCGAATTTTTTGATCGTCCGCACCTCAGCTCCGGCTCTTAGAGCCTGATTCACGGCCTTGGGGTCCCGGAGATCTCCTGCGCTTTGGGTCGGGCCTTGCGCAGGACTACTGGCTCCCAGTCCTGGGTCATCACCCCAGGATTTCTGCTAGGCATTTCTGATAAATTTGTGATCAATAGATCCTGAGAAAGAATTGAAATTTTCTGTTGCAGACAAATCACACTCCAATTCGATGATGCAAGCAAATGGGATTTTGGGAGGTATATATAAACGGAGGGAGTCGAGAAAGTTCGGATATTTTCATATTTTAGTCGGGTCTCGAAGGTTCTAACTTCTATAAAGCCATTTTCAATGAACTTTTGCTTGCGTCCCACGATCATTTGACTAGGTAGGCTCTTTACTTCTCTGTTCAACCTATTTTTTTTTCTTATATAACAAGGTGGACACATGTTATTATCTAGAAAGTTTTACCTAAGCTAACTGTTGTTTCCGTCTTTAAAAGTTAGATTAACAAAAACCAAATAATTTTCTTTCTACCCGCTGGTGTTAACCAACTGGCACTACAACAGGATTGCATTGCATTTTAGTAAATTGTCGTTGTGTTCAAGTGTTAAAATATTTTTTTAGCTACCTAATCTAAAGGTGTAAAGATCAATGGAGAATATCCACGCACAAGAGAACAAATATAGATAGATATTGGTTAGAACATAAAGTTGTAATAGTTGATTAGATCCACGTTGGTTGCATTCATATGGTAGGAAAAAAATTAATGGATGGTTACATGATAGGGAAAAGAAAAAGTGATAAATAAAAAAGATAATAAAATTAACTGGTGGTTATATGAAAAAAGGAAAAAATAAATAAGAGATTTCGGAATTTTGTTTAGAAGGGAAAGAGATTTCGGAATTTCAATTACTTTTCTATGTAGTAGCACAGAGCCGGCCCTTAGATTTCGAAGGTCCTATGTGAAACTTAAATGGGCCCCTTTTAAGAAAATTTTAGATTAAACACGATTGTAATAATTTAAATTTTGAATATCTAACTTTTCACATTTAAAAAGTGAGCAAAATAAGTAAACATTTTAAATTATATTCAAAGGAATTTTTATCTCAATAGACTTTAATAATTATCAATTTGTAAGACATTTAATTAGATTTTATCATTTAAGAAGCATATATATACTACTAAAACAGCTCTTTTCTTATAAAATTATATTACAAATTTAGTATTTAGTATTTGAAATTTAATAAAACTTACAATTGTAATTATTATTAAACACATAAAAATAAAATTTAAATTGGCCTTTAGAAAAAGTAAAATCAAATGTGTAAGTACAAGGATTTGAATCTTTGAACTATAATTAAAGATAAAAACTAAAACATATTACCTTACCACTGGGCCAAGGAACAGTATATGTTAATAATGTATACACATTAGTCTTATACTATTTTTTGTACATATTTTTTTTAAAAAACTCGACTGCTAGCTTTTGGACGCTATCCAACTGGGGGCCTTAAGCAACTGTTTTGGTCGATTAGTGTAAAGGCCGGCCTTTGTAGTAACTCGTGTGATGCACGGAAGTTGGTATAGAAAAAATATGTATTTTAATTTAAGAAATAGGATTGTAAATTATACAAATAATCAACCCATTAATTGAAGCATATCAAATTAGCATCATATATTGTTACAATTATTGTAAAATTCGAAAAAATGCGAAAAAGTTATTCTAGCTTCTTGAAAAACTTCGTGGAAGACTATATTCGACTACTGCAGAATTTAAACCTACATTAAGGATCTCCAAATCTTAATACTTAAAAAAAAAAAAAAACTATGCTATGTAGGATTGGTCTGCTTAGCACCAATCTAGTTAACGATAAATGAGGTGTCAAATGATAAATGAAACAAAATATGTACATAAGTTAAAGACCGACTTAAGCCAACTTGTTATTTAATGTTAGATTGATATATAATGCTAAAAACGACTGGTATTAAATAACATTACTCCCTAATAAAACATGTTCACTATAAATTCATAATTGGACTCCATAAGAACAATAGTATTTGTGAAAACTAGGCTAGAAGAATAATTTTATCGTATATAAAATATCTGAACTAGAAATCACATATATTTTCCATTGACAAATTGATAAAAATAATTTTGGAAAACCATGAATACAAAAAACAACCCATTTGGCCCCCCCCCCCCCCCCCAAAGAAAAAAAAAAAATCGTTTGCGTATCGCTCAATGAACTCCAAAGATTTTTATTCACCATATATCGACTTCATACCTTGCATGAATTTGTTACTTTTTCTTTTTCTTTTTTTTTTCTTTCCCCTTTACAAATGAACTTGCAGTCTAAGCTCTTTTCATTATTTGATGATCAAAGGAAAACAACGGCAACAATAACGACTCACAGACTTTAAATATATCTTGTTAGTTCTCTAGATTGACTTTTCAAAATTGAATGCGGGCTCAATACGAAGCATATTCAAGTTTTATGCATTGAATCACATTAAATCAAGTGCTCTTATAATTTTTTTTTTCCCTCTTTTTCTCTATTTCCCTTTTCTTTTGTAATGTTTGTTGTAGGCAGATTTTATAATATCTTTCATCTTCTTTCAGCATTTGAAAATTTACGGCCATCTTGAGATACTTTAACTTTCAAATAGATAAAGATAGTTGTCCAAAAGGTTGGGAAACATAATTAAATTGCTATAATCCTGGAGTATTTGATGGGTAATGCTTATGACATCCTCGATATGTAGTAAATGTTGGGATTGTTTCCCTCTCTAAGACTATATGCATCCAAAAAGATTAACCGAAAAAAAAAACAAATATTAATTGATAATAATTAATGGATTAAATATTTTACTCGACACAAACGTTATAAAATAAAATAGGATACCATGGATTCGAGAATAATCTTCTCCCATCTTCTCAGCTTCTAGAAATGTCATAATCAAAAACAAATTTCATTTAAATGAACTTGAATGCAAGATAATATAGATATGAATTAGTCTTAATAAGTATAATAATAATTATATATAAAAATAAACAGCAATGAGCACTTATGATCACCGAGTTGATATGTTCTTGTAGCGTCGAAACGCTATCACCATCATCATCCAAATTATAAGGCACAATATATTGAAAGATAATAGCATAGATTTGTATCATAAGAAAAATTTCTATTAAATATGAAGCTTCTAAATATTGAAAATATAAGACTTACAAAATTTGTATATTGTTATTAATCAATCAAACACTGAATTGAACCATAAGACGTATATACATGGTTACAATCAAATGAGTAATAATACTTATCAAACTCTGTTTGATTATGGGCTGTTTCATTTGTTATGGGCTATTTGTGTTTGGGTGGGTCGCCCTTTGGGCTTCGACAATTTTGATGGAAAACAAGCACCAGGGGCATTTAAGGTAAAGAGTAAAGAAGAAAAAACCTAGCTATATAAGTGTGAAGCACACACGCCTCAGCAGCTTCTATTGTTAGGGTTTTTCAAGCTTAACAAAAGCAGCCAATCCTGTTTTCTCATCTTCGTTTACCGAAGCCATGGTAAATGCTTTCAACACCAGTCTTTCATTTCTAGTTCATCGCTTGCATCATTTCTGTTATTTTTACCTTTTACATGTTTACTATTGGAAGTGAGTACCTTCAGATTGCGAATCAACCTAGACGTTTTTCCAGTGTTTTATGATAACGACTTGGAGAAGTAATTGATTTTTTTAGGATTCAAGGGGTAGTTGCGCCAAAATATTTTAAATTTGCAATTTGTTTAAATAAGTTTTGCAATGTGGAGTTGGGGCGAAAAATTAAGGAATCTATTTTCAAAAGCAGTTTTTTTTTTTAAAACAGTGTCTAAACCATTTTCGTTTCGTTCTTCTTTTTTAATTCCGAATTTATTTATTTATTTTTTGTTTCTCTAGTTATTTGGCTAGCTGTGGATTGGGAGGCTCACTTTGTTTAAAGAACTACGTGGTTATGCTTTTTAGAGATAAAATATTTTCTGTACAAGTCAATTTATAAGATCCCTTGCTTTGGCCTAATGTCAGGTCACAGGTGATATTTGGTTTGTGATGAATTCATGGTTAGATATTTTATAACCATTACTGGCGTTTTCCATTGTCTGTTCAGTTCTCCTCTGTAGCACAATAAGGATGTATCAGGAACACTCTTCTCCATATAAATTATTCTAATATGAAACTTATAATGTACTATTAGAATCTTGTTACCAGGACTAAGTTTCCTTATATCTTAATCTCCTCAGCTTTTTGAAGAAATGCTAATCTGGAGTTATCAATATTTTTTGGCCTTAATAAAATTATTACGTGTGATTTTTTAGAGGAGTATGAATCGGATCTTATGATGTTGAGTGATTAGTTTTGGGTTATTCATTTCATCTTTTGTTTAAACTGTCATTTGTAACAGTCGAAGAGAAGGACAAAAGAACCCAAGGAAGAGAATGTCACTCTTGGACCTGCCACCAGAGATGGAGAAGTGGTGTTTGGTGTGGCTCATATTTTTGCATCATTCAATGACACTTTCATTGTCAGTAACTAAATTTGCAATTTCTAATTGATGTCTACCTTGCACGTTGGGAAAGCCAGAAACTGACTATATAACACGACATTTGGTTTTTTTAATGTAGCACGTAACTGATTTATCTGGAAGGGAAACCTTGGTTCGCATTACAGGTAGGGCTTAATGCTTTTGGTTTTAATTATATGGTTTTTGATTGCTTTGGAGTAACATATGTGAACAATTTTGGCTGTGTTTTCATTTGAATGTGATCCCTTGGGTGATGTTTTGTTGCATAGTTGGAGTAAGAGCTGTGTTCCATGGCTGCTGATGTTCTTTAGCCATTAAATACATTTTTAGTTTAATCTTTATGAAGTAAATCAGTACCTGAAGAGGTTGATAGATGTTTTACAACTATTACTCAAATCTATATTCTTGAATTATTAAAGTCATCATCGTGATTTGTCTTGTTTTTAAGAATTTTATCATCACTCTTTGGGATTGCAGGTGGTATGAAGGTGAAGGCTGATAGGGACGAGTCTTCACCATATGCAGCTATGCTTGCAGCACAGGATGTCTCTCAGAGATGCAAGGTATGTTAGGTTATTTTTTTAGAAACTGGATAGAAATTTCTCAATTCTGATTGATTGTATAATAATTAACGAAAAAATCATAGAGAGTACTGGTTGATTCTTTAGTGCTTGGACTTTTGCAGGAACTTGGGATAAATGCTCTTCATATTAAGCTCCGAGCAACTGGTGGAAACAAAACTAAGACCCCTGGTCCTGGTGCACAATCTGCACTTAGAGCCCTTGCACGTTCAGGCATGAAGATTGGTCGCATAGGTATATAATCTTTTGAGATTGATTTGGCATTAGTCACTAAGATCAAGAATTCTTCTTATGCCATCTTTTGAAATCTATCCTATTAATTTGTCGAGTAATTTTTAAGCATTTTATTGTTTATTGTGAATTTGTTCGTGCACTTACATTTGAACAGCCAATCTTACTTTTGGATGGAGAAGATGATTCACCATTGATTTAAAGCAAATCTCTAATTCATAACCTTGATGTGTCTTTGGATTGTTTTGCCCCCTTATAATTAATTATGTATCGTTAATTAGCTGAGCTAATTTCATTTATGATAATGGTATTTCAGAGGACGTGACACCAATTCCAACTGACAGCACTCGGAGAAAGGGTGGCAGAAGGGGAAGGAGGCTGTGATCTGTTGTCTCAATGGCCATTCGTTTGGTTTTCATTTCGATGGTTGTCTTAAGTGGCAAGTTTGTCAATTTTTTCATTTAGTATCAGAACATCAGAACAATATGTTGTTTAAATGAATTTTGTTGCTCATCCATGTGGATTATACAATTAGTGATTTTGCTGGACGACAAGCTAATTGCCAATTGCCTTCTATTTGTCTTTTGGCGGCATTGAAATCAAACTTTCATATAGATAAGTACACGAGCAATTTGCTTCCAGGCCATTTTTACATACTAGAAAAACACTGTTTCATCACTATCGATGACACTCAAATTTGTGACTGATGAAAGATTCTCTACTCTGTTGAAGTTATCACAGGTGAACTGCGTTTCTGCAATTCCACAAGATGTTTAAAGGTATGGGTTGGTGGAAAGGTACAAGCAGCAATGTTGTATTGAAAAATTTGTATCAGGTTAAGATGCGGTATAATATTTATTTATATTCTCTTCAAAAACAACAGAAACTGACTTGCAACTGAAACCAATCAATTAAGCAAAAGAATGAAATATTTAAGATTTCTTGTTATATGGCTTGAAAATGTCCCCACTAATTTATTAAAATGGACAACCTTACAAAGTGAAATACGCATTCGAGAGGAAAGAATATTAGAACCCAAAGGGACATAAGTATTCCACAGTAAGATCGCATAACGCAATTTTATTTCAAGCAACGAGAAGTGTTTTGTCACCCTATGTTAATTTTAAATATCTAATGAATCAGAGATAATACGGGAAAGGTGGCAATTGACATTTTGACAAAAGTTGACAATTCTACCAAGGCAATAGGAAATCGGAAATTGTTGGAAGCTGTAACCAGAGGTTGAAGAAGATTAGGAATTTTCCTAAGATGAATTGATTAAGCCTGTTTCTGAAGATACTTGGAAAAATAATTAACTATTACACTTAGCTAAGATTGATTAAACCATAGCTAATTTAATTAGAAAATGGACTTAATATTCTAACATCATTTCATCAGCCCCCTATAATTCAAATCTGTATGTTCATGATTCCATTCTTTTTCACTGCCATTTACACGTTGGATCTCTTCTTTATTTGCAGTTTCCTTGTTATCAGATGCTCCTGCCTCAGCCATTTTAGCCTCAGCTTCTTCATTTTCCTTTTTCTTCAAATGGATGAATTCAATCAAACCTTTAAGACTAGAATCTGCGTCGTCGTTCTTTAGAAGTTGCTCGGCTACTTCAGCCGGTGTCACATTAACGACCTGAATCAAATTCTCGATTTCTTGGAACAACAAATGATCCTTGAGACTAAGGTAATTAGCTGCCAGAAGTTTGAATCCACAAGGGTTGCAATATGACATGTGGATATGCACATCCATTCGACCAGGGCGCAACAATGCTGGATCGAGCTTCTCTACATTGTTCGTAGTGAAAATTATGATCCTTTCGTCTCCACAACTCGACCATAGGCCGTCAACAAAGTTTAGAAAGCCCGATAGCGTCACCTACCAAAATCCATTGAGGATCAGACCGTAACTAAACCTGCTAGTAAATTACCTAAATGAAACCAAAATGCAAGGAATTACCTTGATTTGTTCTTGGGGATAGAATGCTGGCTGAGGAGGAGGAGAATCATTGAGCCTCTCTTGAAATCAATGGTACAATCAATATCCTCCACCACCAATATAGACTTATTTGCAGTAGAAAGCAACAATTTTCTTAAGTCTGAATTCCTTCTCAACTCTGTCAGCTCCAAATCATATATGTCAAAGTTCAAGTAATTCGCAATCGCTGCAATCAAGCTTGATTTTCCCGTCCCAGGAGGACCATACAACAAGTACCCTCTTTTCCACGCCTTTCCGATTTTTCTATAATACTCTCTTCTCCTCACAAATCTGTCAAGATCCTTCTTGATCATCTCCTTTTGCTCTATATCCATTGCTAATGTCTCAAATGTCGCGGGGTGATCCAGGTTTACAGATTGCCATACGGTGTTACCGTAGCTGCTCTCAGAATCTACCATGAAAATCTTGACAGTTCTGTTCTCATATTCTTTTATATGGGCTTGGTTTATGATGTATGGTAAGTAAGAATTGATGACTAAATCTCTGTTTTTCTTGTGGAAAGTGAGTTCATAGGATCTAACCTCAGATTTTACCATGGAATTCATGTCTCTAGTATTGTAAAGATCTCTTGATTCAACCTCTTGGCATACCCAAATCCATCTGAATTTCTCTCCTTTGTATGTGTCAATTACTTCCTCATAGCGTTCCATGTTGATGTTGAAATGTTTTTCTTTTTTGGACTTGCTGATTTTAAGCCGACGCGTGGTGGGAGGGATTTTTGAGCCAAGATAGACTTCGGCGGCGGCGTAGATTTCATTGTTCACTAGGCCATTGAACTCGTCGATAACCATGGTTAGTTGGTTTGAGAATTTGTTGAAGAATTTTCGGACGCCTGAATACATGAAGTCCTGGAATTCATGAGGAAGGTAATCGTGCGTAACACTGCGAACCACCATGGCCGCGGCCGCAATGGAGCCGAGAGTGGATAGCACGGTCTTTGCCGTCGCAAATTTGGATTCGGACGAAGACATTTTGAACTACAAATTTTGTGAACAATTAAGACAATTTGAGGGTAAAGCTAGTCTGAAATAAAATCAAAAGAGTGTTGGTGTTTATATAATGGAAAAAGCTGCTTTCACATCATAAATAGCTGGAGAATCTTAGAGAAGTCTTAAGTTCCAAGTCTACTTTACTTAGTTTAGTGGAGTTTAGAATTAATAATAGCATTAACATGGGAAGTTTAAGAGGAACAAAAAAGAACTTACAAAATGAATATATCATGCTATGCACGTGTTGCGTCAAATTTATTTGTGCCAAATTAGCAAAGCTTAGATACTACTACTAATATTCTTTATCTTAATAGGAATCATATTCCAATGTTACAAAACATGAAATGAGACACATTTTTGTTAGTGATTCCAATTTCAACGTTAATTATTAGTCTAACTACGTGGGTTTTCTCATGTGTCCCAATATTTTGCTAGGCTTATCATTAATCATTTCCCTTTTGGTTCTCATTTTTTGCATTTTCCTGCTTATCAGATGATTCTGCTCCTGCCCTTTTAGCCTCAGATTCTGCATTTTCTTTTTTTCTTCAAATGGATGAATTCAATAAAACCTTCAAGACTAGAATCCGTGCCATCACATCTAAGAAGCTGCTCTGCTACTTCAGCCAGCGTGACGTTAATGACCTGAATCAAATTCTCGATTTCTTGGAACAATAAACGATCCTTGAGACCAAGGTAATTAGCTGCCAAAATTTTGAATCCACAAGGAGTGCAATATGACATGTTGCTATGCACATCCATTTGGCCAGGGCGCAACAAAGCTGGATCGAGCTTCTCTTTGTACATGATTCGTGGTGAAAATTATGATCCTTTCATCTCCACAGCTCGACCACAAGCCGTCAAGGAAGTTCAAAAATCCAGATAGTGTTACCTTCCAAAATCCATTCAAGATCAGACATTAAACATGCTAGTAAGTTACCTTAACTAAGGAAACCAAAAGGAAGAGGAGGGGAAAAAAAAAAGAAAAAAGAAAAATGGAAATTACATTGTTTTGTTGCCGGGAATAGCTTGTTGATTGAGGAGAATCGGCCTGTCTATCATGCAAATCAATAGTACAATCAATATCCTCCACAACCAATATAGACTAGCCACCAATATTCTTCAGCTTAACTCTGAATTATTCCTCAGCCCTGTCAATTCCAAATCTTATATATATATATATATATATAGAAATGCAAATAATTCGCCATTGCTGTGATCAAGCTTGATTTTCCTGTTCCCGGGGACCATACAACAAGTAGCCTCGTTTCCGTGCCTTGCCAATTTTCCTATAGTACTCTCTTCTCTGCACAAACCTATCAAGATCATTCATGATCCTCTCTTTTTGTTTAGCGTCCATTGCTAATGTTTCAAATGTTGCGGGGTGATCAAGGATTATGGATTGCCACATAAGTTCAGGATAGTAAATGTTTTCAGGATCTAGTGTGAAAATCGCGATAGTTTTTTTCTCATTTTTGTTTATAAGGGACTGGTTTATGATGTATGGTAAGTAAGAATTAATGACTAAATCTTTGTTTCTCTTGTAGAAAGTGAGTTCAAATGATCGAGTCTCGGATTGTAGTGTTGAGTTTATGTCTCTTGGGTTGTAAAACTTCTTTGATTTGCATACCAAAATCCATCTGAATTTCTCTCCTTTGTATATATGTGTCTATTACTTCCTCATCGCGTTCCATAGTGACGTGGAAATGCTTTTCCTTTTCGGGCTTGCTGATTTTAATCCGACGCGTCTTGGGAGAATTTTTTTTTCCAAGATAGACTTCGGCTGCCTCGTATATTTCACTGGTCACTAGGCCATCAACTAGTTAATAACCACAGTTAGTTGGTTTGAGAAGCTTTTGAACAAGTTTTGGAGGCCTGAATATATATAGTCTTGGAATTCATGAGGTATGTAATCTCGTGCAACGCTGCAAATCACCATGGCCGTGGCTGGGATGGAGCCAAGGGTGGACAACACGGTCTTTGTGGTCACCAATTTGGATTCGGATAACGCTACAATTAAGAAGAATTTGGTGATTCGGTTAAAAGGAAAAAAAGGAGAAAAAAAAAGAAAAGAAAAAGAAAAAGTAAGATGTTTTATGGCTTGGGTGTTTTTATAGTCCGGTATGAAGCCCAAAAAAGTCTAGTACTCCAGAAGTACTGAGTACTCGATACTTTTAACCAATCAGGGAATCACATGTGAGATCCAGGGCCTAAATTGAATAACAAATTAAGTCTTTTGAATTCACATGTAAGTTTCTGATTGGTTAACTTAACACTCTTGGAGTACTAGACTTTTTTCGAGGACGAAGCATCCATTGACTGTTTCTTTTTGAATAATTAATCTTGAGAAAGATGCAAGACTAGTCTACTTTTGGAAGAATCAATTGACTGAGGGGACCCAGAGAAATTTAGCAAATAGGTATGGTTCAATATTTGTGGATTCCTTGAAAGCAAAAGGGTTATTTTTTCCCCTTGTTTCTTCAACATTTCTCATAGCATATGACAAAGCATATATCTCTGAGAAAAAGAAGTTAGTATCAAGTCAAACTCCATTTCAGACCACATATTTTCTATGAAAAATTGGTTTTTGTTCCTATAATGTTTCACCAATTCTCCACTACCCACAACCCGCCAACACCCCCCCCCCCAAAAAAAATAAATAAATAAAAGAAGAAAGAAAAAAAAGTCACTTAAGAAAGTTACAAAGAACAAGATCCAAATAAGAGCCCAATTTGCAACCATTATCACCTAGTATAAAGAATTTTGACACCCACCCACACACCCCCAAAAAAATATATATATTAAAAACGACTATGTAATACTGTCTACTGGTTTGCATAATGTTTCGACTTCAATTGAACAATTTTTCTTCTTTCTCAAACTTAATATTCAGTTTTCGTTGCAAAAGTGATCTTCTATTCTCCATTTTTTTTTAAAGTGATAGTCTAGTGGTGGGTTTTGATTATAATTTTACAAGCTGTCACCTATAAAAATTGATACCTCACACCAATTAATGTGATGGTTACTGTTGAGAAATTAAAATAAAGGAGAACGAAGATAAACATATATTGAGAATAAGAACGAGAAAGAGCTAAAGACTAGGCTATAGTATGACTACCATATTCCTCTTCCGGGAGATGTGAGTGACACAAACTATACATTATAAACAAAGCAGGCCCTTTCTTTTCTCCAAACCAAATATTTCAGAAGGGGCATTTCAAAGAAATCAAATGAACTAATTCAACTTTGAACACCTTTTGCTAGCTTGAATATTTTGGTCAGCGAAGGTGTAGTTTGGTCTATACGCGTTAAAATGTGGAACATGAATTTGGAAATTATGACATAAATTCGAAATATTTTGCAGTTAATATTTGTGAAATATATTGAATATTTTTTTTCAGTGCCAATATTATTTCTGAATAGTGTTTTTTTGCCTTGACATTTCTTTACTGAAATTTGAAGATGTGAATGGTCCATTTATTGCTCATTCCTCAATTGAAAAAAAAAAAAGCCTTATGAAAACCTTCTTCTTCTTCTTCATTATTATTATTATTATTATTATTTTGGGTAATTATTATTTCCTAGCCCAATTGAATGTACACTTGTTCACCCCCGAGAAGTGGGTGGGAGGGAATTGAACTCTTGTTCAAGAGTGTGGGAAGCTTACTTGAGTTTCATCAAACTATAAAGGTCTTGGCAATAAAAATTGTTCTTTTAAGTCACAGTTTAATTAAAACATAACAAGATTGATCAAGTGTGACCAATACCCCCACAAAATAAAATTGACTTTGAATAGCAATAAAAGTTGTTATTTTAATAAAAGCTGTTCTTTTAAGTCACAATTTAATTAAAACATAACAAGATTGATCAAGTGTGACCAGTACACCACAAAATAAGAATAGCAATATTATTTAAAGTTTAGATTTATTTCCATTTCACTGAATAATGTTCAAAAACCTTCTGAAGGTTTTGTTAAAAAGCTTCCCGTCTTATGTGATAGATGCACATTACATGGATTTGAAATACACGTGACGTGCATCAATATATGCCACATGGGATCGGAGGTTTTGTAACAAAACTTTCGAGAGGTTCTTGAACATTTTCACCCTTTCACTTATGTATCAAATTTTCCCTTTTTTTTTGGTTAAAAAATGTAAATTTTAACCCTATTCTCAATTGGAATAGTTGGGTAAATGAAGGGAGACAAGACAAGGAGAATAATAGTCTCTTTAGACTAAAAATAATTGGTATATAAATAACTATTGTAATTTCCCTCTCTGCTCTCTTGATCCTCTGCATGTCTTCTCATTTTCCTTCTTATCAGTTGATTTCTGATTCTACCCTTTTATAGCCTCAGCATCTTCATTTTCTCTTTTAATGAGAACACATTTTTGTCACATGAAATCTTCATCATCACCATTGGCGATGATTACTGTGGTACATTCAAAATAAAAACAACCAAAAAAAAAAAAAAAAAGGAAGAAGAAGAAGTAGAAGCAAACTTAACGAGTTTGTTTTAAATTAAGTTGAAATTTTGAGGTCGAACTTGTCGAACTATGATGTAACTTGGAGATTCAAGATAAAACTAGGCATCAAACATGTCAACTTCAATCTTGTTGAGCTAGAAATTCGGGGCCTTTTATGTATAGTCATATTGAATTTCAACGGAATCCTTGCATAAAATTTATTGTGTTTCAAATATACCAATAAAATTTCCAACTACATGTTCAAATTCATGTTTCTTGGATTATTTATTTTTTTAATTATTTTTTCCCATTTGTTTGTTTTGGGTTGGGGGGCCATTGCCTCCGCCAGTGTTTATAAGTCAGCTTTTTTTTCCCTCCCTCTCTATAACTAGCTTTCACCCGTGTGCTGAGTGAGAAACAACTTTAGTCAAGATACAATAATCAATTAGGAGAATATCGAAATTTTCTAAGAAGATAGATAAAGCTCCTTAAAAAGGAGCTTTACCGTTATGTGACATGAATATAGCAAAAGTAGCTCCACATTTTGCGGGACTGCTTTTGTTAGATTTATACCATGTGAACAGTAAGTATCTAATTTTGTAACGGGACTTGGAGAACATCACTTACATTAGTGATGCACGGAAAGTACACAAAGGTAGACTACAGTTGTAATAAAATTCGACGATTAAAAGAGCTTCAAGCATGCATAATAATAATAATAATCTAATGAGATCATGGAGTTAGAGAGGAATTATATTTTCAGAAGAGTCATGAATAATTATTTATTTATGCCAATTTATTTATTTAACATTATACTATAACATGTAAGTGTGTGGTATATATATCATTCCATGTCTAACAAAATTACTATAGTTTTGTTAGATGGCGTGATGTGTCTCTGTGCCGCGTGTGTGCATTGTGTTTTTGTAAAAAAAAAGTACAGTCTTATTGTGATGTAGATAAATGTGATGCGAAATTACCATGGTTTTCTTATATGGCGTGTGGCGTCTATGTGTCGTATGTGCGCGTTGTTATACTACACACACACATTTATATATAAGCATATATATGTAATTTGAGCAAATGGACTTTATCTTTTAGGGTCAGTGCGGAAATGGATCCTATAGGTGCTAACTTTATGATTTCAATCTTAACGTATCAATATTCCTTACAAAAAAGACCTTATTGTCCAAGTTTGTCAATTTCTATTGTTAAAATAATCTTTTTACCCGTAATTTCGTTTTTCTAAAATATATTTTTTTTAGAAGTATTTTACTTTTAATTTCAAGTATTATATAGAGACAAAAATTTATATTTTGATCTGCCCAATTCAACTATTATCGTAGTATTACATCCCCACTACCACAAAAATAAATTGGACTTTTTCGATTTTTTAGTTAATTATTAAAAATTTTTTTGAAATCTCTAATAGAAGCTCTGACTTTTCTGCCGCTGTGAGGACCAATATAAATATCAACATGATACATCAACCAATAATAAGAATTTTTCTACATGTTACTTTTCGTCCAAATCCTATAAGAAATATAAATATTTG